>JABFDZ020000044.1:28087597-28102119 GCA_019775955.2 Pollimyrus isidori | reverse complement strand
CAATTTTATTCTCAAGTTCAAAGCGGGTGGGGGGGGGGGGGGTAGGATTGCAGCAAAATAAAATGAAATATTTATTGTAGCTAACTGAAAATTAAAGAATTTGCATTCATTTCTGTGATGAAAGCGCAGTGGACATGAAAAACCCACCACAATTTCTCTCTTCTACCCTTCAAGCCTTTGTTGTTACAGTAAGTTATGCTGGGCGGCGAGCATTCATGCTGAAATTAAAGCGTCGTCCGCAAAAGATTTTTCAAAGAAGCGACAGAGATAGGAATGTGGTGAAACCTCAACATAACGATGCAGCGTGTAATTTAATGAGACTCTACTTCGCTATAATGGCCTATTACTGCTCAAATTGTATTGCGGAAGGATTGTCAGGGTGTCATCTCTGTTAAGCAGGGCTATCTATCATCCATCTCTATGAGTCCACAGTAAAAAGTAGGGGGGGTCCCAGGGTGCCTTCCCATCTCTGACATCCCTGGGACGGCCCGGCCCTACAAGCTGCCTTCAATCAGCTGCAGTCTGGTTTCCTCGCTCATTACATTTAATTACACTTCACCAAAATGTCGGGTGTTACGCATCAATGCGAGGAAATGAAACCGGGCTCATGCCGGAACGCCATGGACGATTAGGTCCCTCTCACACCGGCGGCACGCACCTCTCTCATTGGAACCACCTCGTCCTGTTTGGGGCACTGACCCCAAACCAATTTCAGGCAGCTGAAGTGATTAAGGCTGAGGTCTCGAAAGTGGCTCCCACACTCCGGGAACTCCACTACTGTGTTAAACGGGGTGGCTTAATGTGTAACACAGACACTGGCGGAATGATTTTTACTTATATGCTCTGCCGTTTTCCAAATGTATGGAATTCCTCTGCGAGTCTTTAAGCCCAGGCTCTCACGGCCGATTCGCTCCAGCCCATCTCTCTTTTAAGCCACTTAAAGCTGGGTATTTTGTTGTATGTCTATTAATTCCTTCATTTACTTACGTGTTGAAGGTATCTATAGCATAAAACCAAATGGTTTGTGCTTTCTTTTTCTAGGCTCTTAAACAGTACTGGTTATGCTTTTATTCATTCCACGGAGACTAGTTTCATCGCAGTAGCTATAAATTCTTTGCCATTCCAATAGCAACAGAACCTGTTCGGCCTCAATAACTGCTGGAACTTCCTGATTCCAATAAGCGTGGAATGCGGCACCGGTGGATATATCGACCTAATGTTTCTGCCAGCGGTGGGTGAGGTATATCACCGAGGGTGCGGATTCTGGCGGACCCACTCTGTTTGTTCTGTTGGCAGGGGGGCTCTTAACTCTTCCAGATTCTGATTCAGACTGAGCTTTGAGTCTGTGGGGGTGGTTTTTTATCGATGTCTAGAGGCTCGTTCATGCTGTATCGTGCCAAAGAAGAGGATATTCTAATAGACGTGCTTTCCTGATAAGAGCCAGCGTGGTGATGTCTGACACCCACATAGTCAACGAGGATAAACATGATTTTATTTTGCGGGTGCATCACTGCAGGCAGAGAATGTATTATTATCAAGGCGTGCACTTCTGTGATCTGACCCTCCTGTGATCTGACCCTCCTGTGATCTGACCCTCCGCTCCCGATTCATATTTTTTCAGCTCTGAATCTTCCTCACCACCACCACCACCACCACCATCTTGTCTGGAGATGACAGGAAGAACTTGGGGACGGTAGTTAATTTTACACTGGGGGACATCGAGGCCATGTGCCATATCCTAAAAGTTGGGTTCGGCATCTCTGTGTATGAGTGTGAGCAGCGGCCAGAGTTTTCCGGAGAGCATATAGACTACAATTCCTGCCTGGTGGAATGTCCCACAATCCATCGGAGTGCCCTTAAACGCCAGGGGTGAATTACATTAAGGCCAGCAGAGAGGATTTAGCTAAAAGTCCAGGATATCATGCCAAAGCCATCAGCGTGGTTGAGAGACGCAAAAAACCTTGGATCAGTTTAACTGGACATGATTTAGTGGAGTTTGGGGAATACTGGGGGAGTGTTAAGTAGTATATGTAACAGTATTGGGTGGGTCTGGTCTGATACCCATTTAAACCCATGTCCATGGGTGGTGGGACTGGACCATCTGTTTGGTGATTTATGGCCGCTACTCCAGTTCTATAATTTACACACTTGGCTCTTTCCCCTAATGTGACCGTAACTTTTAAAAACCGTCTTGACTAACAGGCAAGTTTTGGGCCTGGGGATTAAGGGAGGATACGACAGGACATTCTCATCATGTGGAAGCCGCAGTGGCCTTTTACAGGTAAATTTCACAGCCTCCCATCTACCAACAATAATAAAATTTAAATTAATGGATTTAAATGAGGCCGAAAAACTTTTCCAGGAGTAATTTGGAAAACATCTCCCAAAACATGAATACTGATTGCCGCAATCAGAGCAACTGATTGCTGTTGTCGCATTGCACTTTACGGGAGGATACACTGGCCAACAGCCTGTAGCCTCCCAAGCCTGGGGGATAAGCAGCAGTTCTGTACGTTGATTCAACGTTTCCCCTGCATTGCGGGGGCCGCATGCTGCCCGGGGGGCCTCTAATGGGGCCCTGTCCTCAGTTTGGTCCCATGGCGGGGGCGGGCGCTCTCAGGCGAGCACCGGCAGCCAGCTGGATAAAGCCACTTTTGGAGTTACGCAATAATTCCTGCAAACATATTACACACAGACATAAAGAAATAAACAATTTTATTGCCAGTGAAATAAACATTTATGCTAGGGGAAGTTCCGTGGGCTGCAGAGAAAATGAAAGGGATGCCGGGGGCTCGCTGCATCCGGGGAATCGGCCTGTAAGGAAAGACGTATGGAAATGAGGACGACTGGATGCAGCCTGCTCAGAGATGACGCGTGGCGTGGCTGCCAGGCGGACACAGCCCGGAAAAGAGATGTTTTTGTCGTCCTCGCTCAGCCTCGTCAAGCCTGACCTGGTCATTCCCTCCAAGACGAGGGAGCGAAGCACGTGTGCAGTTAAACATTTACCGGCAAAATGAAGATGAATGAAGCGCATTCCATATATGAGGGGTTTGAGGAGATCCACCCTGGGAAGATTCTGGCGCAATCGTGAGTTTACATGAGCTCGCCCCCCGTCTGTTCATCACGATATGAAAGCTGGATGTTTATCCCAAAATGGGCGCAAGTGGCATGCGAGGGGGGGGAGGGCACAGAACCCGGGGGCACATTCTGGGCTCTGGCGCAGAGGGGCGGGAGGCCGGAGCAGACTTTTGCCAAATGCTGGCCGGAATAGCCTGTCCCAGTAAGGAAAAAAAATGCACGGAAGATAAATTGGCTTTGGCTTCATTGCCGGCTCGGTTTCGGAAAGGCACTTTATTACTCCTTATTGGCCAGACAGTGCTTTTTTTTCCCTCCCCAGCTCCATGACGCACGGAGAGTGTTTAATATCTGCGCTTGAGCGAAAGCGTGTCTCCATAATCAACATTCAGAAGCAGGGGAGGCTGAGAAAATGTATCCAATTAGCACCATCCATCGATCTTTGTCAGTGTTCATGACTTTGTCAACTCAAGGTGTCTTATCATGGACGGCAAAAAAAAAAGGCTTTTGAGAAATTTACTTTGCAAAGGCATCGTAGTACATTATGCATGAATATAATACTGCAAATTCAATACCAGAATAAAGTAGACAGAGTAAAAATATTCAAACTGGTATGATAATAGGTTAAAAATTAATGTTTTATTTTTTTTTACTTGTTCACTCTGGAATTTTATTCAGCCATTGGAGCCTTGGAAAATTAGCCTTTGCTTTACTCCTTGAAACATATTGAATTATTTAATGTGGGAACGTGTAAAGAAAAAACAAAAAAAAACATGTATTTGCAGCAAAGTGTGACCTGGAAAAGTGTGATTGGGTTTTACAGCGTAGCAGTGGCTATAGCTAAAAGCCCACAGCAGCAGGCAGAAAGAGCAGGGGCACCTGTGCACTGCCCCCGCCCCCCCAGCACTGTTCATGGCCAAACTGAGGTGCTGTCAGGGTGTAGCAGAACTGGGTCAGTTTCTGATTAAGGAGGCACTGAGAGAGGGGACCGACCCCCAAGCTCCCCTGAATCCCTGCCACACTGTCACACTGGGCGGGCAGGCTGAAGCTCGGGAAATCTGCCTAGGAGGAAATCAGCGCACAGAGTTTGAGATACGTGCTGTGGGGGGGGCGCATAGAGTGCCGTGCACCCTGTGGCAGCGTGTCCCATATTGGGCCCCCAGAAACACGTGATCATGCAAATTGCTCATGGCAGGTTGTCCTGGGCGGATGCATGGACGCGTGTCATCAGTAGGCGACAGACAGTGATGAGTCGTTGTGTCCGGGTCAGGGGCACCTCAGTAACTCTGTCCTGTCCACTGACTCACCCCTCCCACTGCGATCCACATGTGGAGCTGCTGTGTGGCCCTGGAGGAGGTTGTCCCTACATACTGGCTTCCGGACGCGACTGAGCTGCCCAATCACGTGGGAGGGGCTGAAGCTGATAACCGACTGCGTGGGAGTTGGTAAGAAGAATTGCTCTTACTGGACCCGTCAGCCCAAATACGCACAAACTTTTCAAAAATCGCGGCTTCCTGACAGCTATGAAACCACTCCAGCGTAATGGATACCCCCCCCCCCCAATAAATAAATAAATAATGCCTTCATATTTACATTTAGCAAAAATACATTTTCCTGCTATACATGCTGCCTTAAGCGTATCAACAGATGCGGAACATGTCTATGGTTCATCACCGAAAGTATTAAAAATAGACTAATTTGCAGCTTCCCCAATAATGAGCTCAATAGTATAGATTATGTTCCTCAAGGCCATCATGTCCCAGTGCATAATTTCAATTTTCAAAACAAAGCATCTTAAATAATAATAATAAAAAAACAATGCCATCCAGTTGGAACTTCTAAAATCTATCTTTTATTAACCGCTTCTGATCAGAGTTATTGTGACTTGGGCCCTGTTTCAGGGACATGGGGCAGGAAGCGAGATGAGTATGTGAAGGGCCCGTCACAGCAGGAGAGCCACAGTGACACAGATGGGGGGCATTTCACCTCAGCTGCCAGTGGGTGCAGAACCATGTCCTTGGACTGGATCCAGCCACACACACACATCTGGGGCCAAACTGAAAGCCACAGCCTTGGAAGCGTGCGGTAAGGATGCTGGCTGAGCGAATACATTTTGATTATTATGAAGGCTATTAGACATGCTGGGATTTCCATAGCGCAAACCGGGAAACCAAATTAAGGGAGTTCCTTGACTAATGAAGTGAGGGTTTATTTGTGGTTGACATGGGGTTTGCTGGACAGAATAAACAAATTGTGTAATCAAGTGACTAGAGCAGCCAGAATGCCACTATATATTTATCTAGACCAAAGTACAATCTTACCATGTTAAAATGAAGAAGCCCAGCCCTGCAACAGTGGACAGTTTTAAACGACTGCATGCTTTGTGGTGAAAGTGGTAGAGATTTATGGTGCTGGGATTGAAATAATTTATTGTGGGACATAGCAGAACTGATTTTGAACAAGCTTGTCTCACCGTTAACTCTGGTGTGGAAAGCATCAGAACAAAAGAAAATCAATGCAGGCAGAAGTATCCTTTGTTTGGCTGGCATCTGATATACAAATTTGACAGAATGAGTTTTGATACACAACACAACCTATAAGGATGTTACAGAATGGCTACATGCTCTCTTTAGCGAGCTTTTTTTTGGGTACCTGTGCTAGAACACTATCAAAACACACCATCAGAGGAATGGCATTAATTATATTTTTACAATGTCGCTTGGCTAAATTTTCACCCTAATGGCATCAAAATGATAACTGCTCGGACATGACATATAAGAGTAATCCTTAGAAAGAGTGCTTTGTACTGGTGGGTCGAGGTCTGCTGGCTACTGTGAAATATCAGGATGGGATTCACTCAGTCAGACAGCCAGCTATATGATAAACTAAAGTCATAATTTAAATCATAATTTAAATTTGGTGCAGTGTGTTCTGGAGCAGATACATTAAAGAGAGCCCCCGGATTTACATATGGTCCTTACTGAGACAGACTGATTCTTCCTTCATTTATGTTCCTGTGTGGGAAGGTATCCTGTAATGAACTGTGTAGGTTGACATCCTGTAGCAAATTGTGTATGTTGACATCTTGTAATGAAATGTCTAGGATGATATCATGTATAAGCTGAAATAACATAACAAACTGTTTAAGATGGCGCCATATAACACACTGTATACTGTCATCATACGCTGAATGACATTCTATGTTGAACTATATGTATAGATATGCTGCGACCAAACATCCTATGACAAACTATGTAGGATAACAACCTGTAATACACTGCGTGAGGCAACACCCTGTGACAAACCTTGTAAGACGATATCCTGTAACAAACCACGTAGGATGACAGCCTGTAACAAACCGTGTAGGGTGACATCTTGTAACAAATTTTGTAGAGAAACATCCTGCGACAAACTGTAAAGGGTGACATTCTCTGACAAACTGTGTAGAGTAACATCCTGTAACAACCCATATAGGTGACATCTTGTAACAAACCGCGTAGGGTGACATCTTGCAACAAACCGTGTAGGGCGACTTCCTCTGACAAACTGTGCAGGATGACATCTTGTAGGAAACTGTAAACTGACATCCTCTAACAAAATTCATACACTGACATCCGGCAAGAAACTGCATAGGCTCACACTCCTGTAATAAAGAGCCATACTGTTGAAATACATCCTTTGAAAGGTTGTCAGAGTGAAATTCGAGATAATAATTTCTCCTACTGGGTATGGCTGGTAAATCATTTTTATTGGCCCTATATTCTTTTGTCTCAGTTGGCTAGATGTCCTTACATGGGTTGTAAAACAGAGATACTGCTGTGTTGACTTGTGTGTTCACTCCAAACCCTGGATTATTTTAATAATTGTAACGATAATCCTTCTGCATGCCATAGCAAAGGCATCACAAGGGTGCGCTCATTGTATGTGAATGATATGAGATCAGGGTATTAAACCAGAGTCTGACAAGCCAATTGCACTGGGACCAGTGTGCTTCTACAGGACCAGGTTCTTGGGACTGTCAGAATTCATTACAGCTGAGGTATCTGAGGAGGAATATAGAGACCGGCTGATTCATTGTGTCTATTCACCTCTTCCTGGTCCACGCCAATGACGCGCCGTCCGCTGCACTTGCATGCGTGTTTCTGGAAAGCTAACAGCTCCCCCACACTTCAAGTCCCATCTCGAGTGGGCTTGCAGGAGCCTGCGTTAAAAACTGTCCTCAGCAGTGGACAAACTGGGTCAGGGAATACAGCCGACTTCCAACTGCTGAGGCACCAGCTGTGGCTGCGTGGAAAAACATGTTATCACTGTAAGTATAAAGCATTACAACATGGAGAGAAATATAGGAGAGACACTGTCTCTTTAAGTGCGTGCCTGCACCCACCCACACCTACCATAAGTTAGCACTGCTCCGATGTGGAGGGTGTGTGCTGTGCACCCACATATATGGTCATTGATTAGGGGAAGCACATAGCAAACCAGAACCACAGAAACGTAACACATGAACAAGTATAACAGATCGGTTCTGAATTCCAAGCTGCTATAGGAGTACAGTGAGTACGGAACAAATATGATATGCAAATAGATGATGTTGAAGGAGAGAGTGGTGGGTGTTCTGTTCAGATTGTGTTTGTCACTAGATAGCCATAGTCCACCCTCCACAAGCTCCCAATGCAAAACACACCCAAAACAGGTCTGGTGTGACACTCCCATGACACATGTGGCATGTTGGATATAGGCCCCACTGGGCCTCCCTTGGTGTGGGTGTGTGTGTGGGGGGGTCACCCTAGCTAAGCAGCGAGCGAGAGTGAAGATGCCCCTCCCCCCCAAACACGTATCATGACCTGTTATTCAGGACACTACCCGATCTTATCGGACCCCCTTAAAAAACAGATTTCTGACTGAATGATAATGGAACAGTGACAGAAACCCCTTGCATTCAACGCACTGGGGGCTCACTGTGCTGTAGAGTCTCCGGGAGAGCCCCCCTTCCCGCCTCCCAGGGCAGAGGGATGTGAGGGATCTGCAAGGACCCGTGACCAGAGACGTATGTGAGATCCTGCAGGGTTCTAAACCTCCTCATCGACAGGGGCTGGAATGCCATAAAACAGATGAGCTGATGTACAACATTAACATAACCAGAATCAAAGATCTGAGATATGTTTAAAATGTATATAAAATATCATTTTATTTATTTAGTATTTTTATATCTATGTGCAATATCATTGAGTTCCATGTTATTGCACTTTTTCCCCTCAGTAAATGAAATTCTGTTTAACTGCAAAAATGCTGGTTACAGGGCGCTCTATTAGCTGGTGCTTGGCCTCGGTCGGTATATGGGGCACTTTACATTTCTTCCACTACGGGGCGTCTGGGCGCTTTCAAAACTGTAACAGGTTACACGAGCGCCAATGTTCAGCACTAAGCCGCAACAAGTACCCGTGTAAGAGAAAACTGAGCAGGAGTCAGCTCACATTTCTTGGAAATATATAATGCAATATCTTATTATAATATGGCCAAAAAAAAAACTGAAAAAATGAGATTTAGCCTTTTCTGGGCTTTGGTTATACGGCAGTTATGTTTATGACTGTGAATACGGGCAATATTTCCTGACTCACAGTGAAGTGCGTTACAGAGTAATCACTTCGGAGGCGATCTCCATGCGCGACTGGAATAATCTTAAACGTAAATTTGCTGAAATGACTTTCAACAGGTGTTTGTTCTCACCAATCGTGAGTGGAAAGACGTAAAGCAATCCTTATATAAAAAGATGGCAGTAAATTGAAATATCACAGCACATTTACATGCAAAGGTACTTCTATCTATTTTCAAAGATCAATAAATGCATGCAGATCAAGCTGAAGAACGTATTTTTGAAGAGGTTTTTATTTTCCGTGTCTCTGTGTGGACGAGACATTTAAAACGTTGGCAGCGATCAGGAATTAATGCAGTCTTAACGGTTGGTTTACAACAAGTATAGGTATATATTAAGCATCTATAAGGATCTCTGTAGTTGTATACAGTACGCCTATATAGTCTGTTATAGAACTATATATAAATATTTTCTTAATCATAAAACTGGTAAATACACAAACCATTAATTAAACTTACCGTCATGTAACAGGGCAAAACACCTGTGTCCATTAGGTGACGATCAAAAATCTAAAACAATATTTAACTTTTTTACGGTGCCGATAACAGCTTCGTTTTTATTCATAAGCACTACGCAGACTTCGGATCTTTAAAAGGTCAGATTAAATGCAACGTTTAAAGTTCATAATGAAGGCATGAGTAAAATGCTGAGACAAATAAATAGATAAACTGATTTGTTAGATATGATCCTACTTTAAATGTGGTGGTGATTTCACGTTAAGAGAACAAATCCCACGGTAAAGAAACGATCACGATTAATAGCAATAATCTTACTGTTCGTTGCCAGCATTTATTCTCTAAATAAACTACCATAATCCTCCGGTAGTTGCCGATTCAAGTTTATCACACAGATCAGCTAATACAATAACCGGTCCCTATCCTGGCCGCCGATCTCTTGCGCTGGGACCGACGCTCTCAGCTTCCCTTTTTGTAATTGAATTAGTTAAGGTTTGGAGGAGGGGTTTTGCTTTTGTTCGTTCAACGCCCATTGAAATTTCAGGCCAATCGCGTCATGCAGCGCGGTTGCTGAAACCTAACCCACTCTCCACGCAGTCAGGCGAGAACCTGCCTTCGCTCTCACCTCCCCGCTTTCTGTTCAACTAAAATCGTGAATTAACGCGACGATCTGCCTTTGGTTCTTCTCCCGTTTCCTATATACTAGGATGTAGGAGTGGAATGCACGCATTTGGATCCTGGATTTACTTTCGGCTCTGCCGTCCTGCGGCGTGTGAGACAGCCTGTCCGTCCTCCTCTCCGCGCAGGACTTAAGCCTCCTTCATCTTTGGCACAGTGAAGATCGCCACCAGGGAGAAGATACCGGTTCGTCAGGCAGACCGGAGGGAAGCGGCAGTGAGGCAGCGAAAGACAACAGAGCTTACGGACAAATTTAAAAATAAAACGACTTAATGGAGTTGCAGTTAAAGGCGTGCGAAAGTTATGAACAAGGTTTTGGAGAAGGCGGCCGTTTGCTGTAAGGTACGGATCTGCGACGCACATTTTTATTTTCTTCTCAAATTGTTGGACTATCAGACGCTCTGTTGATATTTTTCTGCGCACGGCGAGCATTTACCTACATACCAGCAAAGCTCTTCGCATGCATGTTTCTCAGATCTAAGTTCTTTTTAAAAAATCGCATCCGGATGATAACATTTCGCTTTGCGTAGCGGCTGTAACTGGATCTTGGGGGCTTTTTGCTTGGGTGTATTTTGGCATCCCAATAACTGCGGGCTTTCTGGAGAAATCAAAACTGATGCGCTCGTCGGGCATGAGTATATGATCAAGCAGGGGGATCCTCATCTGGAAGCAACATATTGTTTCCAGCGGACTCAATACAGTGGCAATAGCCCCTCTTTATCCCCCCATACGCTGCAATCAGTTTTTATCAACGAAGTGTGATTCTTTCAAGTGACAAATCAGACGTCGCCACCGGCTGCAGGTTATGCTCGAAGGGGTCAGGCACCTGGGATACGTTTGAAGATATCAAGACCAAAGTGACACATGCCATTTTAAAACAGATAAGACAGAAGGCCTACCAATGTGAATGAGATCTGGCCACATCTAAGCGAAGTTGCCCCACGCCGATCGTGCCCCCATCCCAGTTTTGCGCTGAAGAGGATTACGTATCGGACAGTAGTAGAGATGCTGCATGTGGAGATGATCGCTTTCGTTTTTCTAGTCCTTTGGATGTGTGTTTTTAGCCAAGAGCCCGGCTCCAAGGTGGTGGCCGATCGCTATGCCGTCTACTGGAACCGCACCAACCCCAGGTAAGACGACACATTTTAACCGGACAGAGGGGCCTTGGATCGGTACGGGTCACTAACTTCAGCTTCCACCGTGAACAGTGCAATATACTTTACTGTACCTCGTCCCATGGCTACATTAAAAATGGCATGTGAAATCAGGAGACTGTTTTATGTTTGCCGCTTAGTGCAAAGCTTTTTTTAAAAGTCAGTTTTATTTACGTCGCGACGTAGCCTATTATTCAATGCGCTTGAGAAGCATGAAATATATAACGAAATATTCCTATATATTTTATATAATACGCGTACAAGTACAAAGATAGAAGATGGGAAATATGACTTATAAACTGTGTCCAGTACGAAGGCTGTAGTACGCAATTTGACGGAAAATAATAAATATTAAACAAAAGGTCACACGGTAAAAATAGCACTGAAATGTACCCCTTGTTTTAACATAAGACGCAAATATTTTATTATTTCGCAGTTTGCATCTTCGTTTGCACCCGCCTGGTGATCAATCCCCCAAAAGACCATACAGTAGGCTGCAAATTCACGCTACCACTGCATTTTTTTGACTATTAACATCGTGTAGCCTAACCTAAAAATTAAAATGAAACCGAACAAGGGTTTGTATTGAATGATTTAATATTTTAATTAATTGTTATTTTTCTCCCCCCCCCCCCACGCAACATATGAGTTGCAATAATGAATGAACGCCGTCGGGAAGGGAGACACCACGTTTTCTCTGTTATGCTCTGGGGACCATAGACGTGTATATATATTTTAATAGACTATTTTTATATGTACGAAAAATGTATTTATCGGTTTTGGTTAGATCCGTATATATATATATATATATATATTTCTAAAGCTGCGTAGAAGGAAAACTCCGCATAACGCGAGACGTACTATTGCGGAGCGCATATTAATTTCTGTCAGGGGAAAAAGTTAACAAACTTTGTGTTTAGGAAATCTTCAGATGTCTTAAATTCTTTATGAAATTTCAACTCAATTGCAAAATCCATTTCAAGTTTCTAGTAATGGTTTAGTTGTATTTGATATTTTTGGTTATTGTTCGAAAAAATAGGATGGTCTAATAATTTTGTTTTATTTTTCTGTGAATTTCGACACCTGGACAAATTATACCGCGGGACCTCAAAAATGTTCGGTGCAGTTTTATCGATTTCAGTTGCATTTGGAAGTAATTTTTATGGTGATTCTTGGTACCCACATATAGGAATTTTATTAATGGATGGAAGAGATCTTTTATCCTATCACATGCATCTGATTTGGCGAAAATATATCAGAAATCCAGGACATATTTTTTCTCTTTTAATGGAAACATAAAGACAGCGATGTCAGCCATTGTTTCTTGGGGAGCTTGTTGAGTGGCCACCATACAGTCAAGACGTTCTGATATTCTGATCACTAAACCAGGGGTAGTTATTTCTTAGAAACCAGACGTTTCTGCTAGAATTACTGAATCCAGGATTAAATGCATTATTTTGTGCATAATAATATATGCATTTGGACCCTTAACTAGCTACAATATATTTAAAACTTGTTTAATGTAGTTTTAACAATGTAGTATCGGCTACAAAGTTGTACATTACAAATGTTAGTTTATTTCTAGTAGCATAATTGTTTTACTATATATATATATATATATATATATTTAATATATATGTATGTGTGTGTATGTATTTTCCTGAAATTGAAGACAAACTTTTTCAAATTCATTTTCAATCAAATCACATCTTAGCAAATGACCTATTTTCTCAAACTTGGCCAACATTGGGCAGTGTTTTACCTAAGTATTATTATTATTATTATTATTAGTATTATTATATTTCTATTTTTCCAAATTAAAGCTAACCAAAATTTGACCCCATGCTCATGGTCCTATTTAATGTAATTGATTACATATTAAAAATGTTGTTATGAGGTATATAATGAAAGAACAGCGGACTTTAATAACTTCCTTAGATGTTTTCACAACTTCAATGATAGAGCCAAAAAGAAACTCTTGTTATTATGAAGAACGTATATTATTTATAGAAATCAGAAACGGGTAGTGTAGGGCCACCAAATTCTGACTGAAAACATTTACGTTGCCCGTTCTTCTGAGTCTGCTATAAGTTCTCTCGAAATTTCAAATTCAACACTGTGTAAATTTCGATATACAACATAATTTCTTCAGTCATGTTTGGCGCGGGGGGGACAAATTTTTCAAATTAGTATATAGTTTTTATATTTGTTGAAAACTTGTGGCATTTACTTTGGAAGGGGGTGAATATTAAGCAGTTTCCACCAGAGCAGAAGCCCACAGGGGGATGAGTGGAACTCAGGTGTCTGATTTTAGAGATGTTCAGATTCCCTGAGTCCAGACCGTGTTCTTCATCCCTTCTCGCCACTCAGGTTGGGCATTTAGTTAAATGCTGTTTTTTAAGGCTCACCAAAGCTTAATCAGACGTGTTCCGATGATAGATAGAGTTTCATAATGATACACATTTTCACATTTTGAAATTGACTGGCAGTTTTAGTTGGTGTAGAAAAAAACACACAAATCAAATCCAGATGTGCCTTTGCTCTTAAAAGAAGTTAAAAAAATTAAAAGCTGTAGTTAACTGGAATCTCTGCCGTGCCGCCGAGGCAGAGCGTGAGCAGCTGAGCCCTCGCTTTCCTGTAAAATAAAAGAATGTGAGAATTTCCACATCCTCTCCTGAATGCGCAAATTGTCTAATGAAAAAAAAAAAAAGTGATTGTCTTCGGGAAATGTGGAGTGCTGCTAATCACAACTTTCAAAACCTCAGAGTCACAGTGTCACACACGTCGTAACGGCGAGTAACGACATGCAATGGCGAGTAGCGGCCGACGCGCTGACATGGTTCCCCGTAAGGCGATATGTGGAGTCAGCCCACATGGACAGGGCTGCAGTCCATCGCCCGGGAAATACCACTGAGGAATGGTTTTGGGGGGGGCACATAGGCGGCTGTATGGAGGGCCCAGCGCCCCGTTACCCAGTGGATCAGTGCTGCCGTTGAGCTGAATTTGGAGAGAGCCGACCAGTTGGGAAACAAATGCCGCCACGCTTGTGCGTGATTATATCTGCTATTCCTGGTGCCAGGGAAGTGGGTATGGCGGATGTCCTGGCAGTGCCAGCGATCTGAGCTACCAGGCAGGGAGGCTCTCACATCAGTGAGCGGGGCCGGGGGGGGGGGAAAGGGTGTTAACCACTTAATTACTCAGCTGACCCCTACCCCCCCTTCAATATTGCTAATGTTCTTAATGAAGGGATGGCAATTCCCCCAACACGGGAGGTCCCCCTTTCCTGCTGGCATGCTGCAGATAAAGATGAGCTTCCTCTAGCCTAGCCTCTGTTGCCATGGACTTTGCCATTGCTGCTGCACCATGCTGGGCAAAGAAAATGAATGAATACAATTAAGCGTTTCAGGATCCCCTCTCCCCCCGGCTGGGCGGGGGGGGGGGGGGGGGCGCGCGGGGGGGGGGGGGGGGGGGGGGGGGGGGGGGGGGGGGGGGGGGGGGGGGGGGGGG
>JABFDZ020000044.1:27994737-28012627 GCA_019775955.2 Pollimyrus isidori | reverse complement strand
CCCGCCCCCCCCCCCCCGCCCCCCCCCCCCCCCCCCCCCCCCCCCCCCGGGGGCCCCCCTCCGGCGCCCCCCGGGCCGGGCCCCCCGCCCCGCCCCCCTAATCTTCTCAAGGAATACTCTTTTTCCCCAGATATTTAAGTGGTCTTTCTCAGTCCGTGATAGAGTTGATATCCAAGAGAGCGATGAAGTATCCCCAGACCTTAACTAAGATGCCAAATCTGCTTTTGACGCTTAGTGATTCTTATTTTCCTGTGACTTAGGCCTCCCCTGACTCTCATGTGCACTGTATACACGCACACACACACGGACACAGACACACGCACACTGAAGGACACAACTACACATGCGTGACCAAGCAGCCCAACTCTTCCCATGGTTCATATTTAGGGCGACCGTTAGCAGTGGGGTTGGGGAGGGTGGGTTGGTGAATCGTCAGACACACTCTGAAAGCCACACACCCCCTAGCCTCGCCCTCTTTGGCAACATGTCTGGCATCAGCTCCCCACTGGTACCCACTGACAGCCTGAAGAGCAGCATTAACCCGGTACCAAGATGGCAAGATGCCACGTGCGAATGAGGATGAGAAGGAGGCAGAGCCTGCATGGAAATGTGCAGTATGCATGCGGCTTGTTGGGAGCGGACTGTGCAGACGGGGTATCCTTGGAGAATCCTTTGCGGACAGTAGTTAAAATAAGAGATGGGTATTTTTGGATTTTGAAGACAAGTCGATCAGGTGGAGCAGTTGAGATTTTTTATTGGAATTTTTGCATAATTCCTCTATTGAGTAAACCTCAATAATCCAAAAAAAGAATAAACATAAATGAATAATATTTTGTCAAACATAGTAATGATTAACAAAATATTTCCTATTTAATTTCATTTGTCCTGCTTTACCCACTTTTTTCTCTCATTTATCACAATTAAAAGTGAATAATTTAAGCCTCTTGTCAGATACATTTTTAAATTCTGATCTGCCTGGTTGTAACATGGTAACAGTCTGGCTATTTAGGACAGCACTCTAAAAGATGCATACTTATATACATACATGTTTTGCATGTCCATTTTTTTAACCAATAAATGTAGTATTTCGTTGATGTAGACGGAAACGCAGGTCAGACCCAGGGCCGAGCTTGTGTCCTACCATTGTCCTCTTGCAGCTGGCATCCTGCGGACGCAGAGTATGCTTTTTTTATTTGGGAAAGTAACATTTTAATGAGCTCGTTTTGTTTTCCTTTCCCTGGTCCGGCCTTGGTCTTCCGCCATCTGCTAGTTTGTCAGAGCGGTAAGGCCCCGCTGTAGCCGAAGGCACAGAGCTGGCCCGCAGGTCATGTGCTCGTCTTGTCGTTGCTGTTTTTATCATGAAGTCAGTGACAGGGAGGCTTTTTCCACCACGATCTGTGTGTGTGTGTGTGTGTGTGTGTGTGTGTGTGTGTGTGTTTTTGTTAACCTTCTATGAACCTTTATGCTGATAAACCCGCCCAACCTTAAATGCTTGTGTAGGGTTGTTTTCTGTAAAAGCGGTCAGCTTTCGACCATAATATTTTCTTACTTCATGTAGGTCTGTTTAAACCTAAACTTCAGAATTTGTCTGGAAAAGCAGTTTTGTTTGTTTTTTGTTTTATTATTATTATTTTAAATACAACCCTAGAACAACACAAGCTGCCTTTTATCTCTGACTTTCAGTTCCTCATAGAGTGGAGTCCTGTTACGCTTTGCCCCCGTCAGCCAGTCATAAACACACACACATGCTCTCATTCAGGGACTTCAGTGCCACGTAATTTGATTGGATACATTAAAATAAATATCTAATTTTCATTAGCAAAATCCTCCCCCCCCATCAGCAGAGTGCATTTGTTCACGTTTCTTCTTCTGACCTGCTTTGCACTCGTTTCAGCGATTACGTGATAAAATGACTCATTCCCATGACAGAAAAGCACGTAAATCCACACGGCTTGGAATATCTTGAGAGAATGTCCCGTCTGCTTTCTCTTAGGGGTGGGGTGTGTGGGGGTGCCCACATGAAAGCGATCTGTCATTGCAGGTTTCAGCAGGAGAACGGGCCTGGATGTGAGGTTCAGGGAACCTTGTTACAGCTACTCCTGCAATAGCTATGGCTTAAGTGACTCTCTAATGAGGTCCAAAATGACAGCCATGCATGCCCCGTGTTGTGGCAAGGGAGTTATCCCTGGAATTAAAAATAGATTGTTGGTGGAGAGAGCAGGGAATGGGGGTGAGTGTAGGTTTCGTTCTGCAGTTTTGAAACTGCGATGACCTCGTACTTAGGGAATGCTGGGTATTTCATGTATGTGTGTGTACGTGCACGTGGGTATGTAGGGATGTTAACGTAGAACAGCTTCTTCACACACTCCAAAACAGGGTACACATTCGATTAACTTCAGTCGTACCCCTGGCACCCAAGTATATATCGCTGCAGCCGGGAGACGAGTGTCGAGTGGGAATGTTGAGTGAGTAGGGTTTACATGAGGGGTAGGAGGAGTTTATAACAAGGGTTAGGGTAAGGGTTGGGGTTACGGTGCGGGTATCAGATGATAACAGTTATAAACCCCTCTCACATTGCCCCTCCCACTCAACATTTGGCTCCTAGCTGTAGCGATATGCCTCTCCTGACACCTCTCTCCCGCCACATCAGCCACCGGCCCTAATTCTGCTAGGACCTTCCCAAAGTACTGTGCCTCTAAGAAAAGACTTTTCCTGTCATGTGTTTTTTTTTTTTTCCTTTTTCGTTTTTTTTTTTTTTTTTTACAGCAACAATGCTATCGCAACTACATAGCGGCTCAGCCTGTGGACATTAGCACATGAAGCCGCACAGAACTCTCCGCTTGAGCGCAGTCAGGATATGAGTGGCTCGGGTGTAAAAAGAGGGCAGCGGCTTAGCGACCTGCCGTCTGATCAGCGGTACACTTCTCACGACCTGTATTGTTGTTGTAGTTTTTTATGGTATTAGTAGAAGTAGTACTATTACTGTCCTGATTTGTACAAACTATACACAGGGAAATAAGGATCAATTTGTTGAATGGATACCGTGTATCCTGGAGTAGTCAATAATATAACATGTAGTGTTAGATTAGTACTTTTTTTTTGTACCTTTCTTGAGGACAAAAGAAGACAAAATTGCGACACTTCATTGTTAAAACTCTGTATTATTAGAAAAAAAAACTCTTGTTGTAAATACTGTTTGATATTAAAGTATTAATTTGATTCTTATGTCTTTTATAAGAAATGAACAAGGTAGACTCTGGATAATCTGAAGTGTACAAATATGTACCACAAGCATTGGGGGTCTTGAACCTGTGACCATATTTGAATTGCAGTGTAGGCCTTCTATGTAGGCAGAGAACCGTGGAGTGTACCTACTCAAACTTTTTTTAAGAAAAAAAAAATTATTAATATCCCGCTGTTATCACCATTTTTGTTTCCAAGGATTCACAGAGAAGAAGCAGACTTTTTAACAATCTGTGTTTTTTGTCTTATGCGTTAATGGGTCTGACGCCGGGGCCTTATGTTCCTCGCACGCCGGCTGACGGTGCGCCTCCTCGCAAGGAACGTTCCTGAAGGATCTTGCCAGTTCCTCGTGCGGCATGCACATGGACTTGATTGAGGAAAACAAGTTTTTGTATTTTTTTTTTTTTTTTGCCGAATGTTTTATTCCCTGTCCCTATAGCTGTCATTTTTTTTCAACTTAATTTGTGTGTGCCGCCATATTTAAATATCAAATTCAGAAAAAAAAAAAAAAACTAAAATCTGCATTACTCAAAAACAATCTCACATGTATGTTACCTTGGTGGAAAGAAATTTGCCATTTCTCGGAATCTGTTAGCGCCTGTGTCTGTACGCTTGCGAGTATGTGTGTGTGTGTGTGTGTGTGTGTGTGTGTGTGTGTGTGTGCGCGCGCTTCATTTCCACGGCGGCAGAAAACAGTGTGCCATGGTCTCCCTTGGCAGCGGCGAGGTTTTCCCATGCCTTGTTCCTCAAGCCTCTCTCACGCGAAACAAATCTCTGTACAATAGACTCGCTGCCATTGTCCGAACAGTTTAATAGATGCTGGCGTGTCGGAGGTTGCCCATGAGTCTCTGTCTGTGTTTTCTCCCTCCTGACACCCTGTATTGAAAGTTACTCACTGTGCGTGCATACTGGCTCTATGTGACCCTGTGCTTGTGCTTATCGCAGTTTTCTTTTGTTTTTTTTTTGTTTTGTTTTTTTGGTTGTTTTTTTGCACTTACTAGTGCAGTATTGACCTGCTTTTCCAGTATATAAACAAGAATAAAAAAAAGTCAGAAAAAAACTCTTAAGGTCTGTATTTGTATATACACGTGTCTGAGCAACTATGAGTAATAATAATAAAAAAATATATAAAACGTGCCATTTCACCAGTGTTGTTTGTCACGGTCTCTTTATCCCGTTACGGTTTCTGAGGTGGCACTGATGGTACAGAGAAAGCTAATACTTAAGTGTGAATCAGGGATCAAACTCTGCCACCCATCATCCCATTTTCTGCCTACCAGCTCATTGTTCGCATTCGCCAATGTGGCTGGTGATACTGCGCTAACAGACAGAGGAACCGTTACCACATCAACGTTTTACTCCTTTTGAACGTTCAAGGGCTGACTCTTCAACCATACCCAGGGTGGGGACGTTCAGATATTGAATCGACATCTTGTTGATCGAAAACATGCTAATTGCTGTTCGAGTAGCACACAGGCAGCAAACAAAACCCACACACTCCAGAAAAGTTGGCACTGTGATGGCACTCTAGAGGACAACTGGGCATTTGGAGAGATGCTTGCCAGTGCAGGTTTAGAACTATCTGGCGCATGCAGTAATTATGGCCCCGGCAGCCCCCTGGAAAACCCTGTAGACTCATGTTTAGTTTACAGGCACAATATTTTTCGCAATTACAGCAGGCTCCAGCTCATTACGTCCCCCTGGGGCCTTTGAAAGGCCAATCAGTATCTCAAAATGCTCCCAGTGTCTCTTCCCGCATGTGCCGCTGTGTTTCCACGTGGGTATTTCCGAGGTAGCAGGGCTGCGCCCTTCCCTTCTCGCATTATTCTGAGTGCTGCGTTACTGGCCAGGTATGTCACTTCCCGCATTACCTGCATGAGTGAAAGCCCTGAAAGGAGAGCGGGATGAAATCTGTAACTTGATATCAGCCAGCGGAGGTATCCCAGCACAAAGCTGCTCTCAGTCATTATCACATTAAATTACTATGCATTCATTTGCACCGGCTTACCATATGGTGTCCGTGCTGAAGGAGCTAATGCTTAAGTTTCTGGAACTTTCTGGAACCTTGGGGATATATGTGTTGTGCGCCTCACTTCGCTGATGACTAACAGGCTTTGGCTCATAAGGATCCCTTTCCCAGAACTGTTTAGCACACTACTATGCCATTTCATCAACATCTTGTCCGGCCTAAACGTCAGTCTTTTCCACAGCTCCAGTGAGCCGTTATAGGTCACGACATGAGTCTGACCCACCCAGCGTCGCTTCCATGCTGGCAGATGGGGGGCGATTGGCTCGACATGGGTCTCGGCCGGCATGCTCGGCGTTAACGCAGTGCACTGAATCGCATAAATGCCGCCAAGGATCATGTGAGACATGTGACGAATATGCTGGCGGGGGGAGAGCGACAAGCGTCAGTGTGTATTTGCATAGGTCGCGGCGATATGGACTCGCGTTATGCACGCCTCGCCCCCGACGTCGTGTTCTCTGAGGTGCCGTCGCCTGTTTGTGGGCAGTGTTAAATCTTTCCCGAGGAGCTGGGACCACACGCATGTCATCGGGTTAATTAACGATTTGAACCGCACTCGGTGTAAATGTCACCACACCGTGCTCCTGGTTAGACGGCTTCCTGTGAGAAAGGTGGGCACAAGCTGGGAGAACTGTGGCACGGCCCCTCGCCCATCCACCCGCAGCCTCCGTGGCGACGAGTCCCTTCATGCTTGGGTGTTGATTTCGCCATGCCCTCGTCACACAGCTCCCTTCCTGCCAAATCTGTGTTTTATGGCGAAGTCACCCGTCGCCAATTCCCTGGGGCAGTGATGGCACTGGACTGCGGCCGCGGATCCGCTGCCCCGACGTCACGCACTGCTAAAAAGTGCCGGCACAGCCGCGATATTAATGTGCGGAGGACAAAGCGGGGAAGGCCAGCCTTTCATGATCTCACTCACAGATGGCTGATCTCGAACAGCGAATCACAATGACTCTGGGGCTTCACTTTGCTCGCTTATTTGATGGAGTTGGGGCTTGGGGGGGGGGCTGGATTTCAGGCTTTTTTTCTGCTTTGCCGAATGAGTTTTACTGCTTCAAAAGTATGTCAAGGTCATGATGAGCCAAAGTGGCATATGAAGCAGGGGCGTCTTACCGCTTCTCGTCTCCGTTAGTGCCCTGTATCCTGGCTCAATCTCTTCCTAACGCCGCTCGGGAGTGACTCGGTCCGTCCCCAGAGCCATGCTCACCGGGCTCACGCTGGAAATGCTTGCCTGGGGAGGCTGCCTCAGGCTTTTCACTGCCGCATGCTGCTGGGGACACGGGTTTGAATCTAACCCTCACTACTGTGAGTGTGCGGGGCCAGGGTTAGTACCATTAATGAAAACAATTTCTAAACTGAAGAAAGTTTAACAAATCACAACTGAAAGAACTATAGTTTCAGAAACAAACAACAAAATAAAAACAAACATCAAATACATTCAGTTACTGTTTTTAAATACTGTACAGCTAAAGTAATAAGTTTATCTTGAATTGCTTTTAATAATACCTGGAACATGTTTTGCCCATTTTGGGGACATTAGTGTGCTGTGTAGTCATGTGAGAGTCTCTAAAGATAAAATAAGATAAATCCGCTCTACAACTTCCAGTCTATTCCTAGAAATAAAACTTCCAACTAAAAGTAACGTATATAAAAACTAAATAGAAATGTATCTTTAAAATAAAAAAAAAACTAATAAAGCCAGACTGAAAACTAACTAAAATGAAATTTGATAATGTAAAAACAAAAACTACATTTAAAAACATCCAAACTATAATGATACTGGTTCGGGGTCCCAGTGTTCTTGTGCCGCGGAAGTGTTCACCTGCAGTTGAAGAACGTGCTGCTAGGTGGGATGGAATGAGTTACCATTGTGGAATGTACACACCCTGCAATGGGGAGGACATACCTTCAGGGACGTACCCCTGCCATGTGGCCTGTGCTGCCTGGGGTATGTCCCAGGGCTCCATACAACCTTGTATTGGGTAAGTGGTTGGAACTGAATTGAATGAAGTTAAGATCCATTGTTATAGTGGTGAAAATTTAATGAAGCTGGTAACACTTTACTTGATGTGAGGGACGTAACACTTAATATAGTATTGCACTATTACTTATGTATAACCACAAAGTCTTAGTTCCATTCTGTAAACCTCTGTGAACTACTGAAGGAACAAATCATGAATAACACAAGTTAATTATTTATCATATTTTTGTTCATCATTAATGATGATCCGGATTTATCTCAAGTCGCCAATATATTTGCTCATCATTTGTACTTTAGTAGTGACTGAGTTATTGCCAAGTATTTTTGCCCCGTCAAGTAAACTGTTTCCGTTTTAAAAATTGCTTTATATATTCTCATTAGCCTACCATGTAATCGGAGATATAATGCAATATCTCACAACAACAACACAGTAAAGCTCTTCTTTGTTTAATTTAATTTGAAGCCTGTGTGAAAGTTAATGTAGCCTGAAGTGACTGTATCAATTCACTGCCTCTTAAGACGTTGCCGTCCGCCCCAAACGGCCAGTTCTAATCAACCTCTAACTACACTGATCTGCTATCTGGAGACCTTCCGTATCTAAAACTCTAACCAACCGTTCCAGTGTTCAGAAAACAGTCTCTAAATAGCTACTATACACTAAAAAAACTAGCACCTGATAATGAAGACCCAGGAGACTGCTTGGGTCAATTTTGTGTATTATTTATGTCGAGTGACATCTGTTTTCTTTGCTATTGTTTAAAGCGTCCATACATTTCCAGCAATGCGAGGCAGCGCGCTCGATTCCTGCCAGGATAACGCGATCAGATGAGTCAGAAGCCGCCGAAGATTTTTCTGTTTGGTAGAGACGTGTCCTTTAATCCACTGGAGTCGACCCGACGTGACACCGTTCCCAGTCTATAATCCGTCCGCTTCCATTCGGTTTATAATGAACACGTCTATATGTAATGCAGGAGTCAAGTTGTACCTCGAAGACTCCGCGACTGATTAAAATGTTAATGTAACATTCAAATGAGAACGAGCCGCGCGGAGGAATCGCTAGACTGGGGAAGCCTGGCGTTCGCGTGCCGTCGGTTGCTGTGAGAATAATCAGTTGACTGGCAGGCTTGAATGATGGACTTACACAATCTCTTTAAGCTGGTTGGAAAGGTCATAAACCATGCAATTATGTATTGGTTATATATGAATAGATATTCCAGAGAATATTTAACACACCTCATGGGTGGCCTCACAGAGTCAGCTGCAAACCTTAGGGGCAGGGGGGTGGGAGGAAAACAGATTATGCCATTATGAGCTCAGCTGTATTCCTAATATAGATTTTATTTCCATGCAGAGTCTATATCGTAAATAATATCTGATTAAATTAAGAAACGCGGGGTAAATGAAGGATACGATTCAGATTCATGGCAAGTCAGACCTCTGCCCCCCGCCACCATGTGAAATAGTCCCAATGAAAGCTCCTAATATAATGTGCAAGCCTGCAAAACAGGAACAACAAACGCTGCTGTTTAAAATGCACTTGTGGAACGTTAGAGTAAACAAACGAAAACGCAGACAGTGCTGTGTAACAACGGCGCGCATTCACCGAAGGCCGAGGTATTTATTTAGTGTAATCCGCTCTGGGCTAGGGTGCGGTGAGGGGAGGGGGCGTCCTGTCAGTGTCACCAATTTCCAATGTCCAATATTGCGTGGCAACTGTTGATACCTTTATGAAAATGCTTCACTCTGTATGTTGACAAGCTTTGGAAAAAAATAGTTAAAATAGGAATCCTCGTTTGATGTATTGCAGAAGGTTTTAATGATAAGCATGTATTAATTTATCTATTTTTCAAGAGGCGGTTTAACGAGGGAGTGATAAACATTTTGCTCTCCTTTTAGATTAATTAGCCGAGGGTAATCCTTACTGCCATTTTTGTAATTTTTTAATAACTTTTTTATTCCGAAAGCAGACCTAAGAATTCAAATTTTGATTTAAAAACGAATTCTTAATTAATGTCAACCAGAGATGTGTTCTCAATTATTCGGACAAATTGTGTTTGCTGCTCTCTCGCTGGTTTTTAATTGGTGCCTTTCCGGCTAAAACCTTTTTTTAGCTAGTGGAGACACCATGGGCAGCGCGAGAAGGTTTTTTTCCTTAAAAAATGCTTGAAATAGACTCTCCGTACCTTCCATGCACCTGGCGAGCAGCCCTTATTAACTTCGCAGTGGAGATAATGATAAATGATAATGTCAAAGCATGCGCTGTCCTGTTCACCACGAGCTTTCCCCCAATACAAACATCTTGGGAAAATATATACTCACAGTCACATACATAAACATACAGTATATTTCTAAGAGCTCTTTATAAACATATACTAGATATATGCGAGGCATCCATTTAGGGTGTCCCTTGCCTCTTGACCTTTGCTTTCTGCAATTTGCTCCAGGCTGACCATGACTGCACACTGGGTACATGGTTATGGAAAATGAATGGATGGACTCTAGACATATTTTCACAAAATTAATCAGTCAGAGGCAAACTTAAGATGTTTCCCGGTCGTAAAACAATGTGTGTAAAGTAGGCTCGTAACCAGTAATAAATTTGGGGGTCCTGGTGTTTTTGGCAGATACTGCAGATTGGTGGTTTGAGGCAGAGCGGTGAGGAGCAATTTTCAGTGGGTGGGGGGGGGGGAGGGATCAACTCTGTCATTTTATTTCCTGTCTACATGCCTGGTTGGGAGTAAACAAATTTCAGGGGAAGGGGTGGGGGTGCTCAAACCCATTATTTTACTATGTGGCTGTGTGCCTGGTGGAAAGATGTGAGACACGAAATAGGCATGGCACAGATGTGGGCGGAGTCTTTGTAGTCTTCGTCTGCGGGGCTCAAGGCCCGTGCGAGTGGTGGGCTCCATATGAGCCTCGCCGTTTGTGAAGCATCTTACTGCAGGCACTCGACAGCTGCTTCCAGAATGATCCAGGGCCCTCTGAGACGAGGCGTCCCTGCAGCAGGATTCTATATTAACAACCAAAGTGAACCAAGAACATCTGGCTTAGGTCCGGCCCCGGGGATGGAAGTTTTGCTGTAATCGATGTCACCTAATACTATCCCTTTTGGACACTATGGTCTCATACATCATAGCAGGGCACCCCCCCTCCCATGCCCAGGGGGTGTATCTTACCTGGTAGCAGCCAACCAAAAGATCCCCAGGGTCTCTTTAGCTGTTTTGTCTGCCTTGGCTGTTCCTGTCAGCTGCAGGCGATCCCCCCACCATGCTATACATCTGTCCCACACGCTATCTAAAGGGCCGCGGTGTTGCCTCGAAAGGAGCAGCACATGCTCGCCGGCGACAACGCACCGTAATCCGCTTGTGGGAGTAATCAAGAGACGCGTCGGCATGTCTCCTGTACGCTCCTTCCTCTGAACTCTCCCTAGGCAACAGTAATTCTTTTGGGAAGGTACATTTTGCACTGATAATTCTATTAATCACTGTTAATTCTCTCTTAATTCTATCACAGTTAATTCTTTTAGGCAAATTTTAATTAATTTGACCAGAGGATGATTTCAAATCAGTGATGTGGGCCCTCAGAAGATTGAATGTACTATTGTATGACTGCTTTCTTTGGCTTCATCTTGTCCTTTTTTTTAGTGCGGTCCACCAGGAAAGAAAATAAAGCTATTACGAAAAATATTTTATCTGCCTGGTGTTTATTCTGTTCTATACAGGTTGTCAGAGAGCGCATTGAGAGTAAACCATCTTTTGGTTACTGGTTTTTGGCAGCAAGCGGTAAAATATTACTGTCTGCCCTATGAACCAGTTTTAAAAACCAGGAAAGGTGGCAAACCCTCAATCAAGGCTTCCGCTCCCGATTGTTGGAATCATGACTCGGAAACGGAGTCAGCCTTTCACCCCCCTCATATAAATGCAACATTTGGCTGTAAAATATAGAGCCATCCAAATAACTCTTATGCAAGCCCAATCACCCCCACCTACAATGCCACCATGCCGAAATTCAATGATTGGAGAGCGAGCTCCACAATCCACCATTAGGCTGTATTGTGAGCGGGAAGGACACCCCCCGCGTGTCGTGGAAAGCCCCACCGTTTAATCAAACGACAGAAATTGGATCAGTTCCACCTACACGCCATCGAGCAGAGGAGACACAAGAGCATGTTACAGATATTACATGCCTGCAGATCATATAAAGCTCCCAGACCCCAGGTTATAAATTTCATTCTAATGATTTTGTCAATCTGTTGAAACTGTTACTTCCTACAGAATTTTTAATTTGAGTTCTGATTTATGCACTTAATATTTCAAAGGGAAAAACTTGTTCGACTCTGTTCTGTAATGATTGAGGGCATGAAATATGGTTGCAATTCATTTTCCTTTTCAGATTTAATTAGTTTATTTTATAATGCTATCCATCAATATTGCTGTGGATTAAATGTACAGTGTACCGAATGTGTGGGGGGTGGGGGGCATGGGGTAGGCTCTGGGAAGAATGTTTTACAGTCGACTTCCTGGAAAATAAATGCAGCTTGAATTATTCATATAGCCCGTCATAACTTTAATCTTATTCTAAATTTAATTATTAAAGGCATTTTTCTCCATTACTGTATCTCGAAGCCCTCTGCATGCCCTACCTCTGAACCCTAGTCAAGGTGCAGAGAAGAGACTGATAGCAGTTATCTGCCTGCCTGTCAATAGTAATCCTATCTGCCTCTTTTCTAAAGGCAGGACTGATTGTCCGGTTATTAAGAAATATTAACGCATTAGAAGTACAAATAATCAAAACAAGAGAAGGCTGGGCTTACAATAACAAAAAAGGGCATGCCCCATTACTCTAGTGAGTGCAGAAGGGGTAGTCTGTTCCCTGAGATTTGACTGGGATTCGCGAGTGCGGCTTGCAGATGATGAACATTCGGTTCCATGGGAAACCAATTTAGATGGTCAGCCAACTGAGTCGGTTGGGTAAGGTTAAAAAAATAACGTGGGTGACATATTTGGGGTGGCCCGCTGGGAAGTTTGCTGAGCCGATCCAAGCTCGCTTCATTGTGCCTGCTCATGAGTCAGATGTGAAATCGAGCTTCCGAGTCGTTCCACCCAACAGTTTGGCTATGCAATCCAGGAGGCTGTGTAAATAGCCCACTGTGTCACACACCTCTCCTTTCATGGGGGATTTGACAAGGGTACAGCTGTTTCTCCTTCAGTAGTGCATGCAGAGATTTTTATAGAGGTCCAGTACTCCTGGCATTTTTTCTTCTACTGAGAGGTTCAGGAAGTCACTGTGTTGTCCAGACAAGGACTAGAGACTGGCCATTATGGTTGATGCTAGAGGATCATGGGATTCCATCCCCAGTTAGACATCTAGCACAGGATGGCGACAGATCCCTAATGTGGCTTTTCTGCATAATGATACCTGCTGCACTGAGTGAACGTGCAGGGGATGTTTTTTATTCACTTATTGTTTCTAAATCTTACTTTGTTGCACTGTTACCTGGTACTGCACCACACTCTCAGGTTTAGTCATGGCTGCATTTAACTTGTCTGACCAGTTTTAGTGTCTAACATTTCATATGTAGAAAAGCTAATGAAGATCAGTGTATACAAGTATCTTTTATACTAATGCAGGAAGTTACATGGGAGCCCTGATACAGGCTGGTGTAGGAGCTAATGTTACAAAGGCCTGAGTGCAAGCAGATGCTCCATCCGGTGCAAGCAGGGGCACGTTGGAAACAATGTGAATGGTCTCAGGGCAGCAGGCACAAAGTGTTTGTGTTCACCAACCCCCGCCCCCCAAAAAACAGTTGCACTGAGGGGCCTGGTAAAATTCCATAGTGAGACAACTCTAGGTTTCAGGTCACAAGGCCAATTAGCCCACAGGCAGTCTACAGTAGCTTGAAGACTATTGGAATCTTCTCACAAAACTGTCACCAGCACAGGCACTGGAAGTGCAAGGAGAGCCCGGTTTGGTGGGGTTACCAGGTGCCCCTTTTCCCATGGTGACCGGCCCTAACCTGTTATCCATACGATGATTCTATACTGAATGTGGGAAGAACAATATTTTCATATTTGATTGTTGTCACTTTCTCATCTGGCCTGCAGTCTGTCCATCGCTCAGGGGAATTTAATTTTCTGTAGCTACTTAAGGGCTGCAATTCACAGCTCAGTGCCATATTAAATCATCAGAACTTATTACATTACCATATTAACTTTCTTAACTGCCACCCCAGGGTGGTTAACATTTCACACGCACATTTCTAACTATCAAATGGATATATGATACTTTGAGTGTTTTTTATTTATTCATGGCACTGCGTAGGTTGTCGTCTTTTTTTCCGGCCGCATATGTGTAATTGCCATGAGCAATTATCCTTGACGCCAGAGCACTTCCTCCAGGGGGAGCTGGAGAAGACCCCTCGTTAGTATACACGGAAATACTCCATTTTCGCGGGGCATGCATTTGTGCTGTGCTGGGCGACACAGAGCAGACACTGTTCTAGCATGAAATCTACTTACCCTCTGTTTTACACAGAAGCAAACAACTCGCCTGCTTATTACAAACACTTGCAGAGACTTGTATGAGCTGCTATTCTCATTGGGTCACCTGCCAACCTCACTCTTAAATCATTACTATAAAAAAGCACTTTCCTTAACAAATTCCCAATATAGCGTCTAAATAGAACCAAAACAAAATATGTCCCCCTGCCAACCTTTATCATATGACACATACACATGAATATAACGCTTAATTGGCTCTCTGTGGTAGGAGCCTGTACCCCAGTCTTTCTCTTCTCCTTCCTATGCATATGCAAATGAGAAGCCTGCTTTGTATGACTTATAGTCGCAGCTGCTGGCTCGCGGAGCTCAGGCCCGGGTCACCGAACCGGTTCTCGGGCTCGACCCACTTCTACGCTTAATCCCGACGATACATTTAAGATGTAACAACGTTGCATATAGTTTCGCAGATGGCCCTCCCCTGCATTTCCTGCGGGCTTTGGGAGTCTGCTTGGTTTCTGTTGCGCAAATCAGACCGTGATTGGAATGGGGGGGTGAGTTTCTGTGACGTGGAAAAACTAAAAACCACCCCACCTATTTGGCCTTATAGCTGTGGCGTCTCGCTGCAGATATTTGTTTTTTCAGTTTGTGACATTTGCGTGCCCGGGCGCAGGGTGTGGACAAGGTCCTGCTAACCACAGTTTTGCAGCCGTAAAATGCTTCAGGGCCTCGGAATACAGCTTTTCGCTCAGGGTTGCTATGCACAACAACATGCTCTCATTCAGGTTAAGTGCTGTCCTAGTGAGTACTGCAGAAGGGCCTTTTTTCTGGGGACTTGAACTGGCAACCTTCATGAGTTGGCCTCCTTAACCGCCACACTTCCAACTGCCCTGTTACGGGTTAATAAACCAAGCCCTGTCAGAATAGAAATGCGTATTCGCTTCCGGAGTTTACGCCTCCAGTAATCGCCTCATTATTCGCGACGCGCGACTGGAAGTGCTGTATGTCCACCGTTTCACTTTTGGAACAGAACCTTCCGGAACACTGGCAAAGCGATGGTCAGGCTGCAGGGTGCTCGAAAGATGGCCGCTTCGGTTTAGTTGCGGACCAGAGCGAAGCGACACCAAGGACAGGTCACAGGCTTGGAATCATGAAATTTAATTGGCAGGAGTAGAGTGGGTGTGGCCACTCTCTTCCTCATCAGTGTGAAAGATGAGAGTTAATCTGGGAGAATCCTTCCCAGGAAAACGCAGCATCCTGCTCAGCATTCAGACACTCAAGTCTCTACTTCCTTGTCCGTTCCTATCGCCATGGTTTCCCCTAACAAGCATCAAAGCCCTCAAAGGCCCCTTGGAAAATGCCCAGCGTACCCCTGCACTGTGCTCGTGTCAGCTTTGCCATGAATGTTTGCCTTGGCCTATATCATGTAAGCAAGCAGAATCAGTTTAGGACCCGTTCAGGCAAAACTGCATAAACAAATCATTGTTACAGCCATTGAATCACCGGAGATGGAGGAAAACAAAATCGGCTTCTTCTTTAATGCGGTACAGTGCGGAAGGGCTGAGGTGCAGAGCACCAGAACCGGCACAATATAAACAGAGTTATGCCCTATGCAAACTCATAGTCACGTCTGAGGTGAAAAGGAACAGCCAGAAGTCCGTGGCAGGGTGCAGGGATCTGGCAGACAGCACGCAGGAGGCTGTGGAGCCCATTACCGTGGCAGCTGGTGTGGCCCGGAAAACAGGGGCTAGCGTCAGGAATGCAGCCTCCCCCTACTGTGGCAGTATCCAGACCCTGGGCCATGGGCCTGGGCTGCGACACGCTCCTCCTTTTGTGACAGGCGTGCCACCGTGGCCTTATAGGTGAACCTCTACGCAAGGTATCGAAATTGTGAGGAGAACGACTTATGCACAGATGTATTGTTTGTTAAAAAAACAGTCCCCTCCTCTCCCCTACCGTACTCTAAGCCATGATGACACACTGGCAGTTTTGTGATTTTTTAATTTTTTATTGTGTTTTTTTTCCCCCCTGGTAATCACACATTGTTGTCTGTTCCTTGAGGCTGCAGCATCTTAGCGGGCAGCCCTGGATCGGTCGCGGGGCCCTTTTTCTGTTTCCCACGTCCGCGGCTCCTGACGCAGCTTGGCAGGGTCAGTCTGGAGCCAGCCACGGCTCGTGTGGTCTGGAGTAAATCGATAGGGCACCTGCAGGCCGTCCACGGGAGGCGTCTGTAATGAGCAGAGAGGAGCCGCGGGTGCTCTGTGACCGATCTCCCCGGCCACCCACTTAATTTATTCAGGGCATACCTATAAAACTGGTTAATAAGCCTCCTCCCCCTGTTTTTGGTCATGACTTGCGGAAGGAGAACAAATGAGTCGGCCTTTCTACCCTGAGGGCTGAAGTAAAACCTGTAACACCTTCCGATCTGGAGTCTTGTCAAGGCGGATAATGAAGCCAGTGGTGATCTCACCTCTTTGAAATGAACACATGATTGTTTTTCAAGCAAACCAGTTTGGCTCTCGGGAAATGTTGTGTGAGAAGCTCAGACTGCGAGGGCTGTCCATATCTCACTTTATATTATGATTTCAAAAATTTATTCAAATTACCTAACTGTATTTTCCATGTGGACAGAGATGCTTTTTCCAGCTGAGAGTGGTGCTTTTTAGGTACTGCTGTTCGTTAATTTCTCTGGCTGTCCTTTGTTATGTAAAACCTTCCACGCAGGCCTCCAGAAGCAGCCGCTGTGATTTATCACAGTGCACCATGTTTTCATGCAAAACGGCTCCGTGTGCTTTGTGCCTCTGCTCCTCCGGCACAGCCCGACATCCAGATTGAACACCTTGCTGGGGGCCACAACTGCTTCGGCCCCTCCTGGGAACCACAGGATTCCGAGACGTTACCTGCTGTTGCCTTTGCGAAGTGTACAAAGCGAGTCAAGGATTCAAACTCAGATAGCTGTCCCAGAAGCATACAGTATCTTTGTGGGGACCTTCAATTAATTTCTAGAGGAATAACTCTAATCCCAAGAATGACAACCTTAACCCCTTACCCAGCCCTAACCTTAATCATGAATAACCAAACAAAATACAAGTCTTTTGGCATTTTATGTTTTTCGATTGCAGTCACAGATTTTTATCAAATTGAATTTCCCTTGTGTCGGACTGAAAAAATGGTCCCCACGATATCAAAATAACTGGTTTTTATCACATTGTGGGGACATTTGATAATACACGCTCACATAACACGCACACCGCACACAGACATTTGGTATCTATATCTTTTGAACTCTCTATTAATTTCTGTGGGTTTAACCCTAACCCCATCTATAACACTGAAAACGTGTCCCCCACAAGGTCAAAATAATAGGTTTTTGTCACATCATGGGGACATTTGGTTCTCACCATGTAATAAGTGCATTACCACGTACGCACACACAGTCACACACAGACACTCGGTCCCCTCGCAATTCCCAAAGGCGGGACAGTCTTCCAGGAGGACATTGACGTGTGCTGGAGCATACGGTCGGTGACAGGAATTCACATCCACGCAGATGGGAGGCTGGCGACGGTGGCAGCCTGTTTGCACGCGGCCAAGTCCCACCTGACGTGCCGTCAAACTGGAGGTCAGGGCGCCATTGCGATCGCTGCAGAAACGCTGGTGTGTCTGCGTGTCTCATTAACGCGGCGCACTTTGTGCTACCTGCAACGCAACAGGGTGTCTTGCGCAGACACTGCACCCAGCCCTCACTGCACATCCCCCCTTAGACATAAATACAACAAAACCTGTGTACGGAATGCGCAGCTAGCCTGTTCCAGCTAATGTTCTTCCAGCATCCGGCTCTGTTGAATCCCACTGAGTGCTGATACCTCTTTGTTTCGGGTATATTGTCTGTCAAAAGGTGGCTTTTCTTAAAGGCAGCGTTTGTGCGGTGTGCCGGGGATAGGGAGGGATTCATGGCGCTCAAACTGCATTTCGGGGTCCATGGGCATTTCTACTGAGGGAGATTCCTGTCTTCCCAGTGACACTGCATGGACGTTAAAGCGTTCAGATGCTCTGAGGGCACGGCTTTTGGAACTTTGAGTCAGATAGCGTTGCCCATTAACAGGGTGGGGGGGGGGGGCATCTGTTAAGCAGATAAATGAT
>JABFDZ020000044.1:27976012-27992732 GCA_019775955.2 Pollimyrus isidori | reverse complement strand
TTTATGTGGCTCTTTTATACATTTTAGGGAATTACCTCAATGTGTTGCTGTTACCACTTGTTGTAATTTCGGCCTGGTTACCCCCCCCCCCCGCCCTGTCTGCACACCATGCCCCCCCAGCTGGCTAACGAAGCAGCTTCTCCATCTTGTCCTTTGGGGTCATTCCTCGTCACATATCCACTCCGGTAGCCCAGGGCACTGCAAGACGCCTGTGCGTTGAAATTCGACAGAATCACCGGGGGGTGGTGGGGGTGGCTGGTTTATGTGTCACTATCTATCTCCGTTTGGCTGCAGAAATGGGGACAAGGCCTCATGATATCATGGGGCGAAAATGAAGGTCATGGGAAAAAATGCAAGGCGATGGCATTCTGGGCTCGGCTGGAACAAAGGCGCAAATGCGCTCTCTGCACCTCTTACCGACGGGCGCCTGGCCCACAGACTCTAAATTTAGAAGAGATACTCTCAGCAGCGTCTACTGTTCTAAAAAGACTTCTTCAGCGAATTTATCCTGGCCCACGTGCCGTTCAGTCAGAAAATATTCCAAAAATATCTTCCATTTAAGAGAAACGATCCTTTCTGAAGGGACAGATGCCTCAAGGTTTTCCCTTTACCAGCAGGCATCACCAATAACCTTAAGGTCCTAACACTTTCCGTGTAAGACGAGGCGAGCTCTTCCTTTCCGGGCGAGCCGCGATGACAGACAGCTGTATCTTAAGTGCTTTGTCTCCCCCTACGGTCCTCAGCCGTGTGAAAAGTACGGAACAATACACACACCCTCACCTCCACACTTATTCCTGGGGGGCGGTTTTTGCTACTTGAACCATCAAAGTTACGCAACAAGCTTTGACGGAATGTGTCATGTTTAAACGTTATGGATGGTTGGCGAGGAAGCTATCCATTACTAAAAGACTCGCAAAGTGATGCAGCAATTACATGCCTGCACTTTTTGACAATCATTATTTTGTGCACCCGTGTAAAGTGACATACAATTAATTTTAATATGGCGTATAATAAATGAAGTTACCTAATAGGTTTCTAATAAGTATCTGTTTTTTGTGTATAATGCTGACATTTACATTTTTCTGATTTATTATTTATAGTTATAGAGCTGTAATCCAGAATTGTAGAAGCATAAGAGAACATTGATGGTTTCATGCATGGTTTATTTATCTATACAGGTTATTATTTTCATTTACATAATGATCAAATTATAATATGAGCCATAGCTTTATGTATTTACGATCATAATATACACAAATATATTGCAAAACAACCTGCTTAATTAATTTTGTCTTGTTCCTGCTGTATATTTCATGCATTCCTGTCAATGGTGCATTATGAGTCTGCATTTGCCCCACAATGGCTGAACCCTTTCGTCACTCTACTCATCTACCTGTTCTTCCTCTTTTTTAGTGGTGAATTCCTTCCAATTATTTGAAGGTGAAACGACTGTCTGTAAAACAATGCAACTACTGCATCAACTCGCGGAGGAAATTCCCACAACACATGAGACAGAGCGCCGATTTATTGAAAAATTTGCCTTCGGATTCCAGCCATGTGAACAAAGGTTCTCAGTGAATGATGAGCTGGTTTTGTACATGCGTGTCATTCTGCTCCATTAGGGATGTGACTAAGGTCTGTTGTTTGGATGCATGCCTCTGCTTTTCCCTGTACTTCCTGTAAACAAAAATGTGTACTGCTGATCTATCGCGGCTCCTGGCCATGGCGACGGTGCTGTCCGCCGCGGGAAGCGCGTATGGCGACGTTGAATTGGAAGCTCCAAAACGTGGCTAGCCTGGCGTGACCTGTCATTCATGCTGACGGCGCTGAGGCGGCAGGACGCCTCGCGGTTACGCCGCGGAAAGAGCCGGATGCCGCCGCCTGGTCTGCTGGCCACGCTTTGACTTGGTGAAAGGGAAGCTCAGCAGGGAACCGGAATTGCACCCGAGCTCCCAGCAGCCGGGAGTCGAAGATTCATCATCCACTAGGACGAGAGTGACAGAGCCGGTATTTATGGAGATACGGGAATGTACGGAGAAGCTGGGATATCGACATGGCTCAGGACGGCTCTACTGAGGCAGCCACTTCTGCCTGGGCCTCTCTTTAGGCTGCTTGGACCTAACAAACAAAGACAGGTGTTGGGAACCTCTTTGTGTCTGGGCTCCTCTGCAGCCACTTCCTTCGAGGAGAGCTCCCCCCATCTATCATGGCACTGGGGCCGTGAGCATAAGGTTGATTGGAGGGTGGGGGGGCAATACTAATAGAGCCAAAGAGAACAATGCATTTAGCCAGCTGCCACGGAACATGTTGCGGAAAAACCGAAAATGGCTCGCCGGCACCCTGAAAGCGGAACGGTGTGGGTGGCTCACAGGATTCAGGAATAGTGGGAAAGGGGGAAGCCACAGAGCATTCGGGTGATGCTGAGCGCGTCAGGAAACACGGACAGGTGGTGCTGGGCCGTAAAAGCCATGGAGGGATTGATGGGATGCTGTTCATCTGCTTCGCTAAACTACCTTAAACAGAACAAATGCTGTTTGACTCGTTCAATATGAACAGGCGAGAACAAAACCAACACGGTTTAATACAGAAACAATCGTGTTAATTATATTTGTAACATTCTGTCTGGCGCTATTGTGCTGAGTGATTTTTTTCATTTCATGAGCAAAAACAAATATAAACAAACACAATGATGATCCATGTTCTTACACATTTGGGGATTCGGACTATATTATACTAACACTGTGTGACTCCAACTTAATCATTTATTTATGCTGAACTTTTTACATAAATCCACATGTGATGTTTGTTGAGACAAGGGACCAAATCGCTTAATCCCAACTGACATGCTATAAACCTGACAAACTCATTAGAGGTAGAGGAAGGGCAGGCAGCTATGCGAAGCTGTTTTCTGTGTCCTGTGGTACAGTGACTGTCCCCTGTCATAGGACTCCTCTATTTCCTTTATATTAATTATTCCATTACAGGGAATCACACCATTGGCGAATGGTAGATAAGTCCCACTGTCCTCTGACCAATAGGACCTAATGTTCTTTTTATTGCCGGTGCTGCATTAGCCAATGTTCACCAACCGGCACATGACCCCTATTCTGTATAAACCACACACCCAGTACAGGGTCATGAGCAGCCACTGGATATTGTATTAGAGGACACAAGGCAGGGGAATATCATGGACACACAGTCACCTACTGTCAGGGATGCCTACTGTGGTCAGATGGCTGACGTAAGATTATCAATTGGTGACAAGTCTGCATACACATGCGCATGTATTTACATGTATGTGACAGCTTTATTACTTTGTGAATAGTCTCTAGGGTTTGCAAACTGCCTAAATGCTTTTGATGAAGCAAATTTTAGGTTTATAATGGAATAATATAGATTTGCTATAAGATTTCTTGCATGAGCATGAGAGTCTGAAACTGAGTGGCACGTCAAATGTGTGAGAGTTGGAGACACTGCACTGTGGGCAAGTCAGAGACGCCAATCTCATAACAATTATATAACAATAATAAAACTATCCAATACACCTATCATCTACACTGCAATGGGGGTTTCAATAAAAACAACCAAACCTTGTCCAAAGAACAGAATCAGTAATGTTAATTTGTACACATATAACATTTTTATGCTCCCTTAATGGGAATTTCTGTTGTACTCTTGAGGTCTAATTCTACATCAGAACGACATCAACAGATACCCAGCTGTAAAAACAAGAAAAATGTAAGTTGCACTGGATAAACACTGGTAATTATTCAAGACCTATCCAGTTTGAGTTACAAAAGGCTAATTTCTTTGCTTTATTTTTTTTCTCAGTAATATGAAAACATAAATACGAGCCTGAATCATGTATCTTCCATGATTTAGCTGCAGCAATGGATACAGCCCTGGCCTGCAGCACATTATCGCGCAGAAATTTTCTAGAAATGTGTGTAACGATAATGACATCAGAAAGCTTTCAGAGAGCCGTGCCAATAACTCAGACGCCCTGCAACTTCACATTCAGTGGCGCCATCTTTGCTGAAATTGTTGCGGGGTCACAGATGGGCCATGAAATTTAATGTCTTTAAGACGAATGATCACATGTCAAGAGGGAGAAAACGGCACAACACGAAGAACATGCAAAGAAGGAAGAAACACAAACCTGATGCTACAGAAGATATTCCATATACTAGCAAGGATTGTGTGTATGTGTGTGGTGGGAGGGAGTTAATTTCTAAACATCCCCTTTATTCAGATTTGATCAGTTTAACTAAGAGTTTCATCCATTTTGCTGTATTTAAAGAGCACAATTTAGGTCAGATACTGGTTTTAAGTTTGAGCCATCAAAATAGTTGGAAAAATTACAGTTAAAAAAGTAAAAAAAAAAGGTTTCAAAAAAGGTTCACGTTTCTCATTTGGTCTTTTGGTTCGCCACAGATTCACAGAACGATCGCATAAATAGCAACGGCCGGGTAGTACTGTACTGCTAAAGATTGTACAAAAATTAATTTTATGCAAGAAGAAAGGGCTTCATTTGCATAATTACTAAGTGAAAATGTGTCCTGAAACCATGTCTAGAACTCATTTTGTTTAATAATATTTCACCGAAATGAACAGAAATTTCAATTTGCGAATTGCCAATGATTTGCCGCGTGGAAATCTGAGTCTGTAAAGTCGCATTGTTCCATCCGAGTTTACTTTTTCTAAGTACAGTGTGGGAAAGCCAACCAAAATACACTCCTTCATTTTAAATAAAGGGATTTATAATCCGATGTTCTATTTGGGTATAATAAGACACGGATGCCTCAAAGTAAAATAAACTAACAGGCGATACACTTCAGTGCATATTCCGCATTTGCCTGTACTACTAAATAATTACAATACGAAAAATGGCCGTCGCACTTGTATTGCAATACGAAAATAATTAAAGATCGTTATTACAGAGATATGGCAGCTTAATTACGAATCATCAAATGTAACTTTTATTAGCCTATTTTATTAAAGACTGCAGCGCAGCAAGTCGAAATTCGTCGCTGCTCTCCAAACGCCGACATCACCGGCGGAGTAGTAATTAGCTGCGCGATCCTTCCCCTCTAACCCGCGCGAACAGCATCATGCGTAGGGGCGCGCGCCCCGTTTGTCGAGGCTTTGTATTTCCAGCAAAGGTCTCCAGGTTAAAATCATACATGGATATAGGGCTGAGGAGCGCCCTTCAGCAAGATTGCTTCAGATTCATATTTTTCCAAAACATCCTTTTGCAACTGATTTATTTCATTCTTGTCGCTTATGATAATTTGAAATCTGCACATATACACTTTAAATAAGATACTGTCATATACACAGTAAACAAGTAAATGTTGCTGCTATATATACACACACAGACACACGTGCGCACAAGATTACAGATTTTATTTAGTACTGAGATGGAAAATTGCACTTCATTTTCCAGGATACATTTTTTTCCCTGCTCTGCCTTCCTCTAGAAACACATAACATACTTACGAGTCCTTTTAACTGGATTCAGAAAGAGACAAACATTTAAAAAGTTAAGTTTCATACCCTATATTTCAGATTTACTTCAATTGCCCGTAACCCTAGCCAATATATGTACTGGCAAAGAGTGCTACTGTACAGCAGCCATTACTCTGGGAATCTGCTGAGTGACAGGACACCACTGGTTTTGGACAAGGAGGAAATATAGATGCAAACTGCCTCTATTCCACATCAGCCTCGCAGCCCTATTTCCAAATTTTCCTAGGACTGAAGTTTAAGTTTATGCAACGTGATAAAAAGTCCCGGTCTGCTTTGGACGCAGACGTTATGCGATAAGAAGGAGTGGATCTGATTTTGGGCCGGAGTCAAGCTCGCCTGGAGCACAGCCACTGCAGAGGCCCCACCCTTAGTCACCCTGACATTTTCTTTCTTTCTCACTCTTTCTCCGTCTCGCGTGTTGAGGCCTCCACAAACTTACAAGGCTTCTAAATAATTCACCCAGCCATGGGATCTTAAACGTGGGATTTTTGCTGGTCTCCATGGGACGGTGCAGGAGATACGGTGTGATCATTTCCCCCCCGTCTGTCTCCAGGGTTCCCTCCTTGCCGACGGCTTCCAGGCTGTTCTGGCTCTGCCGCGAGCCAGAAGAAGCAGGATGTGGCTGCAGGCTCGGCTCCCACAATGCCTCACAACACCGCCGCCATGTGGCCCCCTTTCTCTCCACAAGACTGCTGCCATAGGCCAAGCAACCGTGGGCCCCATCTCCGTAAATTATCCATCAGCCAGCCCCCGCAGGACGAGCCATCTGGGGAGGACCCTGCATGAGTGCCATGCATGTGATGGTTCTCCCGAGCTTCCTCCGCTGCGAGGAGGTGCTCACGTCGCCCACGAGTCTCACACCTGTGGTCCTGTTCACAAAATTCCCAACAGCTCCACTGTGAGTTCTGCGGCACCCAGACGTAAACATGGGCCGGGAGCTGCTCTACTGAAGATCAGTAAGAGCTAATTGAGAGACAGATGGTCTGTTAATCTGAGGCCTCTTCCTTATACGAGCTACCCTGAACGAGAAGAGGTGTCACATTGAGTTGAGCTCAGCACTTATTATGCATCTTTATCCAATTGACAAGTTAAGAAAGCACAATACAACATGGCTGTAGACACATTGTTCAGCATCTTTCTGCAACAGCAGCTTATCGACAAACTCCCACGGAGCTTAACGGCAATATACGCAGTACACCAACATGCCGTGATGTTCCCTCAGATACGACCCGGGCTTGGTGTTGGATATTCATGTTATAGTGTTCGACACCTTGGCCTCAGGGTAAAGAGACAACATTTATTTTTCATGATCATTGTTACTAAGGCATGCTAAAGAGAGCATTGATCTTTAGACTATGTTTCATCTAGTACCCCTTCCAATTAAGGAAAACAAAGACTGATTTCAGCTGCATTGCCTTGTAATTACCATACGCTAAGCAGTTAGGTTGGCTCAATAATCTCATGATCTTAAAGAGTCTATATGTTCATTCAAAGCTTAATAATGCATTTGAAGAGCATGGCTAATTGAAATCATTTTGAACTGTGACACAATCAGATATAACTGTGCTTGAAAATGGATGCATAAATAATGTAATTAATTACATTGCTTATTGAAAAGCAGACATGTATCATCTTTCAATAAACGCTGTTCAGCTCTGGAATGTACACTCTATAAAGAATTGTTCAGGTAAAACGTGCAAATGAAACCAAACAGAGGTAAAAAGCAAAAAATGATGCTCCAGCAAAAATGTCCTCTTGACACTTTGCTTTTAAGAAAATGACGACACAGACGTTTATCATTAACCAGCTTTCCCTGGAATATTTCAAGGAGAATCTTTTTTTGTGTGCATGTTAAAGAAACACTCTTACTGAAGCATATTGAAAATATATATCATAAATGTTTGGAGTGCATTTCTTGGTGAGTAGTGACTAATGGAGAGTGTGGGAAATGCAGGGTCTTTGATAATTTCCCTGACCTTTCTCTTGTACCTGCACAGGCCTTCCCTGACCTAGAAACCTTTCAGCCAGTGAGAGAATATCACGTATAGAGTGCTATGGGTATTCGGGGGCTCAACAGTAGGATTTAACATCTCTCCCCTTACAAACAATGTAGCGGGAAATCTCCGTGGTGGCTCTGGGTATCAGGCCTATGAACTGGGAGATTTCACAGAGCCTGCAAACAGTAGCCACACCACGACATCTGCTTTAGCAGTTGCCCTGCTTGTGGGGTTATCAGAATGCGAGAGCCGTCGGCACCATTTTTCCCCTTAAATCCATTCTGCAATTTTCCATCAATTTCCAATAAACACTTATCCAATTATGGCCTATCCTAGGAACTACTGGGCGTGAGGCATTGTACATTCAGGATGGAATTTGGTCATGCACTAATGGCACTGCAGAGTCAGAAATCCACCTGAGCAGCATGACTTTGGGATATAGGGCAAAACCAAAGTATTTTTAGAAATGCCATGTAAACTTGTAATGAGCTGGCAAACTCTGCTCACACAGGGTTGGCAATGGGCTCGACCCCGCCACCTTGGAGCTATGAGGCCATGCTACCATTCTCTAAAATATTACATGTGCATTTTTATTTAGAACAATGTAATTCCATGGGACCATTTGAAAACGAGTAGCAGCAACAGTGCTTGGTTCCTTTGTTTTACAAATGACATGTCTTACAGCTGAGCGTGTAGCTCAGAGTTATGTAGGATATCCACAGAAAGCTTGTTCATGTAAAAAAATGTGTCTTGTGACCTTCAGTGAACAATTGGATGGATTCTGTCTTGTTTTAAGGCAAAGAAAAAACACAGACTGGAACTTAGACCAGATTTAACCAATGCATAGACCAGAGTTGTGGGAGAGAAAACAAATAATATTCCGTTTGATGTACAACATGCTGTGATTCTCTTTGTTGCGGAGAGGCATTAAAACCAGATACAATACATCTTGGAGGCTGGGGTGACAATGGAAATTTCCAATGAAGTGTTTAAACATGTGTTCTAGACTGAACTCTATGAACAAGCTTTGCGGGGCATAATCAGAAACATTTGTGTCTTATAGCAGGCTTAATCCTTACTGGATTACTGCGAAAAATCAGTTTATGTGTGCTATTAGCGGTGCATGCCATAAAAAGGCACATAAAGTTCTTGTTTTAAGAGCTCTAAACCATTTTTAATCTTTTTTTTCTGGAGATAATTGTATTTTCAGTACATTTATTCTGATCCTAGGCATTTAGAGTGCTGTAACCCTTTTGTCTTTGAACAAGACCCATTTAGCGCGCCCCATTTCCATTAGAACACATGGAGAAACGGCCCATGTTGCTAACGCTGATGTGGATTAATTGTTTGACTAAATTAAAAAGGTTCCATTGAGACTGCCCGGCCGTTTATGAAAGTCACGATCCACAGACTGCCCCCTGGACTAGCGGCAAAATGCGAGTGGAGCCCGCTAATGTGAACACTTGAGTAATACCTGTTGACTCCAATTATATAACAAATGGACTCACATAAAAATGCCCCAGTGTGCTTCTATGTGATTATAATGAACAAAGAAATGGTTTTTAACACAGTCAATGCATAAGTCTTGTGCAGCAAAGGATTGTGCAAAGACTAGACTTTTAATATAGTCTAACCTAGAGTTTAGTCCAGTCAGTGCACAATGCAGAGCTCTGCGAATGATTCCAAAAATTAAAAATAGCTTATATCACCCTAAATGATTGTCTTGTTGTTTTTGAATAAACTTATTGGTGAAATTCTTCCAAAAAAACACAAAACATGCGTAAGTCAATTTTGATGTGTCAGTCAGAAAACACCTGATTTAGCATGCTTCAAATATGATTTACAGCAACAGGCATTGTGTAGGATGGTTCTTGATGAAACGGCTGATATCTTCCCTGAACTCTCAGAAACCCTGGCTGGCAATGTACACCAGCCAAATCATTAGAAACACTGCTCTAATACTAGGTAGGACTGTACTATGTTCTCAGAACAGCCTGAATTCTTTGTGGTATGGTGCTGAAATCAGTCCTTAGGTACTCTGGTCCATTTTGACAAGATTGCGTCGTGTAAACCCTGTAGATTTGTCGAGTGCATATTCATGCTGCGGATCTCCTGTTCTGCTATGTCCCAGAGGTGCTTTATTGGGTTCAGATCTAGTGTCTGGGGAGGCTGTTCAAGTACACTGAATACTTTGTCATGCTCGGGGAACCAGTTTGAGATGAGTTGTGGTTTGTGACGTGCTGCTGAAAATATCCATTAGCAGATGGGTAAATTATGGCTATAAATGGATGCACATGGTTAACAGCAATACCCAGATAGTCGTGGTATTTAAACAATCCTCAAATGGTATTTGTGTCAAGAAAACATTCCTCACATACTTAAACCGCTACTACAAAATAGGCTGGGTCCATGGATTTGTGAGGTTTATGCCAAATTTTGACCCTACCATCTATCTGCAAGTTGCAATAGAAACCAAATTTAAACAGACCAGGCGATGTTCTTAGCTGCCAGGAATGGAATCCGGCATAGTATTCTGTTGTTGTTGCCCATCCAAGTTCGCCATTGGGTATTCAGAGATGCTTTTCTACTTACCGTTGCTGTAAAGAGAGTTTATTTGATTTACTGTGGCCTCCCTGCCAGCTCAAACCATTCTGGTCATTCTCCTATGACCTTTCTCATCAGCAAGCCATGTCCACCCACAGAACTGCCGTTCACTGAATGTGTTTTGCTTTCCACATTTTTCAGCATAAACACTAGAGACTGTTGTGTGTGAAAATCCAAGGGGCTGAACAGTTTCAGTCACAATTCCATCTGGCACCAACAACTATGACATGGTCAGAGTCACTTAGACCACATTTTTATCTCAGTCTAGTGTTTAGTCTGACCATGCACTGGAGCTCTTGACCTTTATTTGCGTAATTTTGTGCATTTAGCTAATCCCACATGATGAGCTGATTGGATATTTGACTATCACTCAAATACTGTCATCTATAATGCACTTTAGATACCTTATATCTCATTATAATGCTTTATAATGCTTGGTATAAGAATTAATAAAGCATTACAGTGTCTTCTTTTGATAGGCATAAGGCATTATAGTGTTGATTATAATACTTCTTAAGATGAAATGATAGATACCATCATAATGCCTTATAATAGTCAGTCTAAGAATTAAAGCTTTGTATGCTTTGGATGCTTTGTACTGAATTATGCAAAAAATAAAGTTTAAATAATTGACATAAATGCTCTAATAGTACACAGAAGTTAGTGGTTTATTTATTGTTAGTTACTGTAATGTTTCGCTGCTTTATTTGGTTAATCATCCATTCTGTAAAGAAGGCATTCAAGTGAGGAGTGCATTGTGCATCTGTACATGCCAATAAAAACTTTGAATCTGGTCCATTGTTTATTTTTATTTAATACTCTGTATTTGTTCATTTGTTCACAAATAGAAAACATTTAGGTTGTAACATTTGTACAACTATTACGTAACTTTTAACCATCGTCCAGTCTGTGAAGAAGGTATTCAAGTAAGAATTGCATAGTAGTATGACTAATTTCCTGGCGCGTACAATTTATATTAGGATGGCGTTCACGATTCGACTTATAATATTCAGATCAAGATCTAGGTCAAACAGGTTCTAAAGAAATTCGAGTTCTAGTGAGTTTCAGAACCAAGGTACAACTGTATTTATAGGTATGTTTATAATGCTTTATGAATGTGTTGTAAAGGTTTTCTTAGATGCTTATAGACAAAACTTTCATTGAAAGTGTTACTGATATTTGCACCAACATACAAGAGCACAGATGTTCCTAATAAAGTGACCGGTTTCGCAGTTTATTGGGCTGCAGGTGACCTATCAAAATCTCTGGGCTTGATGCAGCCGTAGAGTAAAATACACTCTAATAGACTTTGGCTACAATGTGGTGTTAAATCAGTATGCTGAATTCTGGTAATAAAGGGTCAGTATTTATGTCATTGTTCTAAGCATCACTCAAGCAACCTGAGTCTTCATTATGCCTCTAATTAACATGGAAACATGTCCTCCAATAATATGAAATGCATAATAAAAACAGTGGTCCCAGTCAATTTGGGTTCACCTTAAGGAAACCTGCGTGAGTCTGGGCAGATTGACTTAAACCAACACAATGTGACAGGAAGACAAAGCTGTTAGCTGCTTATGCTTATACCGCCCACTAATTGCACATGACAAAGTGTTTATTAGATTTCACCGTAGGAGACAGTCAACAACTGTAATATGGGTTCCAACAAAGAGTCTCTAACCTGCTCCTTTGGGGCTTCTTTCAAATGCTTCAAAAATTCATCATCCCAGATGAACACACCTACCTGAAAACTTTGCTCTTCCTTATTACAACGCCACGCTTTGTTATTACAATCATTTGTCCCTGCTATTGTGACAGTAATATGTGTTTGATTTGACACACTCGGGCCTAAAGCTGTTCATAATAAAAATGCAGTGTTTTACTGTAAAGTAGCAAGACAATGCAGTACAGTTTAACATTAATTTTGTATTATTTTTTAATACCAGCGCTAAAAAGAACTCTTTTAGCACTTGAGGACCATTTGAACTTTGTGGCTGCATTTTTATTAATTACCATCAATGCTGTGTAACTGTACTGCTTTATTTTTTCCTGCTCACGTTACTGACAAATACTGTTGCCTGCCGTGCTAAGGAAGCTGCCTGACCACTGCACCACTGGATACACCACCTGAAGAGCACGATGTGGAAACATGACCCAGCTCATTATTTAACCCCATTCCAGGAACTGCTTTGTGTGTCTCTCTGTGTCTATTTCTGATCTTTGAACCGACAACCAACTAAACAACGAGGTCTTCAGAGAGTCGTCAGCGGAAGTTCTTTCAGCCTTGTTCGGAGAAGACAAGTCATTTTGATCAAGCAGATGTCATGGGTGATGCTCCTACTGTCGAAGAAATAATTAATGTGACATACTGAGAGCATAGTGGTAAGGAAGAATCAGTGAAGCACTGGGCACACAGAGATTTTACCCTGCTTGGTCTTTATCTACCTACCTCTTATTACTTTAAGAGCATCATATTCCCTGGGGGAGCTCTGTGACTGAAACAGGATGAAATAACCCAGCTTGCTGTCTCAACCAATATCATAGACACACCTCATAAGGAAAGTTTAGTTCACAAGTTCAAGACCTGATAATTGCACTGTGGCAGTTATCCACAGACAACAATTCACTAGTTTTATTTAACAAAACAGGATATGGTGATTGACGTCAAAGTGTTGTGTCTGTGGTGATCTCTTCACAGTGATTAAAAACATGGCAAAGCTGATCCTGCACATGCACACAAGCCCATTGAACTTCAGATTTTTAAGGCTAATACTGCAAAGCTCCAGAGTCTGTTTTCCATTTGTAACTATTTAATACTGACAGGCACACGCATGGACTGCCTCAGGGCTACGCTCACAAATAACACTTGGGGAGATGTCCATCAAGACAGCACAGAGCGCCTTCACACAGAGATGTATAAACATTGCCATGATGATTCTGATCTTACCATGTGATCGTACTTCAACAAATAACTGTCTGGTATCATAACAATCTCAGGTTGGTAGGCTGCTGATGTTATATGAGTGTGGTTTTAATGAAAGCTCAAACTGCTTTTGTAATATCTATCTTTTATGTTGTGGTATTTACATATTCATATTTTAATGAAAAGGTGCATTGCATGTGTATATTACATATACAGCTCAGGAAAAAAATAAGAGACCACAGAAAAATGTTCACTCATTTCTCGGTTTATGGGAATGCATTTTTTGCAAACTCCAGTCAGGCTCTTCCCTGCTTGATGAAGGTCACTTGATATCATCCTCCAAATCTTAAGGTACTACCAGATAAATTAACGGGCATTTCTGCCATTAGGAAGTCGCTTCCGCCCTCTACCTGGCTGGTTTCTGGTGATTCCCAGTGTCTCCTGCTTCACCTTGTTCTTGTGTACTATGGTCTTACAAACTTTGAGACTGAAAGCAGCCTGCTGCTCAGTGTAGCCGTATGGCAGCAGAACCGGGATTATACCAGGATTTAAAAATGCAGGTTTTTGAAAAATATAGAGTGGTATCTTAATTGTTTTCCAGGGCTGTATACAGGCATATCGTTAGAGATTTTGAGCCTCATATTGGGCCTCAATCTTAGAGCAATTATATTGTGTTCCAAATTTGTAAGGCTCCTGTCACTCAGGGGTCCTTGGAATCGCCCAAACTGTCCCCTTTTACGACGCCCCTGGCTGTATATATAGTATATAATTAGCTTAGTGTATAAATCAAATAAGCTTTATTTTAAAAATAGCTGTTTTTCTCTATGTTTTTAAAACTGTGATTTTTAGAATGTACTGTGCCTCCTCCTTCTTCACTTACGAAGATTGTGTCTCACACCATAGAGGATAAATAAAAACAGGAATGAAATATAAAGTGTCTAATCAGTCGAAAGAGGATTCTGTTTGCGGACTTATATACATAATATTCATATACATACATATCCCTGTCCCATTCCATCTGTTTCGTTCGTCAGCAGCATTTACTGTGCGTGCCGAGGGCGGCCATAATTGCCGCGCTTTCAGTATTAACGCTTACCACAGTAAACATCGTTGCCTCTGCTGCCCACCTGCCTCGCTCTATTCTAACCCGCTGCTGTCTTTGAGCTGCCTAAAATGCAGCCTTTGTCAGAATTGCTCCAGCCCCCCACCCCTTATTTTTTACAATTTTCTGTCATTTCTCCACATATTGCATTCAGAGGTTGTCATATGAACGTAAAGGTCTTCGATCAGATTTGAATTACAAATATTTTAAACTATAAGCGATGCTGCCCAGCTGGTTGGGAATGAAATTGGCGGTTTAGAAGTAGCGCGGCTAACTCGCTGCCTACTGGAGCCCCCCTGAGCTTAGTGCACAAACAGCAGCACTAAAGTACATTTTAGTCAAAAATATATAATAAAAATAGTCTGCAGTTGTTTTTCCCCCAGTTTCAGTTTATAATTTTGTTATTGTTAAATAATCCAGACAGGAAACAGGACATACTACAAAAGTGCTATTTATATCGTCACTTAGAGAAGATGTTGACAATAATAATAATAATAATAATTACTATTATTATTATTATTATTATTATTATAATTATTATTATTGTTATTATGTGGTATATATGGGTCATGTGTAGCTCCGTGGGTTTGCAATGTGTGCCTTTCTTTAGATGCTTGTGGGTTTGAAATTATAAATCCAGACCAAGATTTTGTTTCAACCAACCAGTTGAGTATACGGTGACTTTGATTCTTTATGCTCAACCGGTTGGTTGAAACAAACTCTTGGTCTGGAATTGTCATTTCTGGACCTGAACTCTCCACCCTTGGTTTAATGAGCATGCATGATGTCCTACAGGGAGCTTGCACTATGAAGCCTCAGCCAATCTCTAATGAGCTTGTGATCTAAAAATATGGCACCAGCAGCATTCTTCCCCAGACTGAGGCTGTTAACCTTTTAATCAAAGTTCCAGATGCATCACAAGGATGCCACACTGATTTTGCATAATTACAATACCTTGCCTTCCTACCATTAACATATGAAGAAGGGAAACCACTCCCTGTTTGGTATAACACCCAGTAATTAATGACAGAGCTTCTCTCCGCCAGCGCTGTACCCAACGGAAGCAGCTAACAGGTGTTAGTAAGCTCTTGATGCTAGTTAGCACAGTCCCCACCCAAAAGAGACACACATACACATATGCACTCTCACATGTGTCATTAGCACAGACACAGCCCATTCTCTAAGAATGGGGGGAGGAGATGTCCTTACTGCGGACTTTTGCTGGCAAGTGCCTTGCTCATAAGCAGCCTCTCTGCAGCCCTGACTGTGTTACGTTGCATTTGGTCCTCAGCCCTAGGAGGATTGTGAGGATTTGGCTGGTGAACAAGAGAAGTAGCTGCCTCTCCAGGTGAGTGGGGAAGCCGGAGCTATCCTGTGGACCTTGGCTTTCCTCCGTGAACGGGCTGCCTCAAAAGCATGGTTTTGAAATTTGGGATTTCCAAGCAGCATGTCAGAAACATTAAAAATGTCAAAGTTATTTTTATAACCAGCAGAAATTAGGAGTCACTTTAGGTACATGACACCTAATAGTATGGGAAAAGGAAATCCATCCATCCATCTATCCATCCATCCATCATCTAACTCCTTATTTTGGTCAAGGTCAGAGGGAAAACTGAAAATTAAAGACTATAATAGTGAAAATGTGCCGCTTAGTCCTTGTTTATATAAATGTCCAAAACACTCACTCCCTGTTTGTGGCCCTTGATCACTGAGTAAATAACATTTTCATGCTGTTTGGTTCGTTAACTTAGACCCACGCTGTGCGCTGCTGTCAGCTTGCAGGCTGCTCCATACACCTTAAGTGAGACTTTATAGTTTTTAGAGAGGGGATGCATGAGTGGTTGGAAAAATGAATAAAAAAGACATCAACTGCCCACTTTTCCGTTACAATGGAACAGACTCTAAGCTAAGTTTCTGTCAGAGCATTTCAGCCTCATTGTGTTAGCGCTGCATTAACTGTACTGAAATGCTTTTATAGCATATTGTGCCACAGATCCATTCTTTCTCCCCCCCATTAAATCATTAAAAATACACCTGGACACCCTCCAAGTCATCCTGTAGACCAGAACCAAAGTCACAGCTGTGCTGAGCTGAGCGGGGTATTGTATAGTGTATGTCTCTACATCTTTGACAGGTGCAGTGTAATACAAGACACCTTTACCAACTGTGAAAAGTAACACTTTATACTCATTTTAGTATACCTAAATCCCAGAAATCTTTCTGGCACCCGCCGTAGAATATTGGGGATCTCATCTTGTATACCCCACCACCAAGAATAAGTGAATTAACATGAAGTAACATAATGAGAGTTAGGAATTATCAGCACCATCATGTGTCAGAGAAGTTCACAATTTGTTCCCAAACACAGCGTGCGGTCTTATCGCTGTGACAGATTTGAACAGTATCGTACGCCATTGGTTATCTCTAATCGTGCACTTGGTAAACACAGAAACACAAATGAGTAGGAGTGTGACGAGATGCTTTTCCCACGAGACGAGACGAGACGAGATACTGGGTTCACGAGAACGAGACGAGACTTTTAGACATTTTTTAAAGAAATCCTCA
>JABFDZ020000044.1:27943791-27958434 GCA_019775955.2 Pollimyrus isidori | reverse complement strand
ATAAATGGAAATGTGCAATTTAATACTTATAAATAAATAAAATACATGCGTTATTATACATTCATATTTAAATGTTACAAATTGTCTTATGTTTGAATGTTAGCGAAATAGTACTATATCGTTTTGCGGAAGGATAAAAATGTTAATTTAAAACAAATATGGCAGTGAAATGTTTCAGATTCATATTAATGTCCAGTTTTTTTCCTTATGTGGCAAGTAACCGTGTAATAAGTGGGATAATGTACAGGCAACGGGTAGTTATCGCGAAATAAGCCCCTTCAGTGTGATGCAAGACCTTCTGCTTCGTGTCAGGTCCTGATCACACTGTCGGGGCTTATTTCACGATAACTACCGGCTGCCTGTACATTATCCCTTACATAAGTGCTGAATAAATGTTAGCTATTACTAATACTGTTAATCCTGTCCCCAGCAGACAAACTATGTTGGAGTGTGGCTGTCCTTAACCTCCAGAAAAACGCTCCTCGGCCACTGGATGGAAAGCAGACCCAAAGGCATGCTCACACCTCTATATACGTCTTTAAAAAGCAGAGCAAGATGAGGAAAAAACACATTAAAATGTACCTGTGCCATATTCATGAGCATTTGTAATTATAAATAAATTCCAGGCCAAAAAGATAATCAGTTTTATTGAGCCGATAGTGTTGACAATTACTATAGAGAAACATCCTTATTAGGAAGAAATTAAGTCAAAAGCAGCCAGCGAAACAGTTTTATATTAATCTCCAGGTAACAGGAAGAAAATCATTAAGCACTTATTTTGGGGAGATGTCCTCCCTGGGCCTGGTAGCCGATGCGATCGTGTCATGCCAACCAAAGAGCAGTGAAATGGATCCTACCTTATTTACATTAAAAGCCAAAGCCATCCATCTACCGCACGACGTCTAATAAGTCTGTATATTACCAATATCGCTGCAGTCAATAATCCAGGCATCTAACCATTCTCCGTCAGCAGGGTGCAGAGCTGTGGGGAGCCGGGAGCCTATCACAGGAAGCATAGGGCACGAGGCAGGGCACACGCTGGATCAGATGCCAGGCCATCAATACTTATTAAAAATAGCACTACACTTATTATTGAAATGCTTTGCTTAACCCGTGTGTGCACAAAAAGGGAGCCTGTTTATGCAGGCACACAGCACAACATAATGCAATGCAGGTGGAGTTTATTGCCTGCTTTGTACCTCCTCTGTACTATGAATAATAATATATCTTAAAAAAGCACTGTTTGGGAAGGGAAAGAGCTTGTTATGAGTGCATTGGCTGAAACATGTGTTTGGGTAATCCAAGTAACTGAACAGGTATGGGGTGGATGAAATGCTAGATGTTGCACCATCATTAAGTTTTGCAGAGCTGGCTGAAAGATACATCTGCAAGACAAGCTTAAATCCTGTTTAATGTAAAGGAAACACATTTGCTTCCATATGATTGATATATTTAGTGATGCATTCTATTTTGTCGGCCCTGGACGATGTCACAGTCTTGACCACTGCATGTGGCTCTATAGCGATTCTCTGTCCGAAGCATTTTAGCGTCTTGCGTTCCTGCCAGCTGTGCACATTATGAAATGAGATGGAAAATGCCCATTTCGTTAAGATGGGAGATTTGCTGGTGACTGGTGCCCCATGTTGCACTAGTTCTGTTATGGATTAGCATATGTGCTTTTTATGGTCAATAATCACCTGAATAAAAATAATTTGCAGAATTTGCAGTTCCGAAAAGTTACACAAAATGGTTTGATTCTACAGACAACTTTGAAGTGGCAATTAAAATGGGCTTCTGTGTTCTTTTAGCCCCCCGGATAATTGCCAGTAGTTTTGATCACCCACTGTAAAAACGGCACTTTAATTGTCTCCAGCCACAGATTCCTAATTATGGCTCCGGTTTTGGGTGTGATGTAGGCAGCTCAAACTTCCCCAAATTGAAAGAAAAGAGGTAGGAGAGCAGAAGATCGTTCCGGGTGTGTACGTGGGTCTCCCTGAATAAGTCCAGTACGGGGCCAGAAATGTGAAACTTGACACCAGGACACTAACCTAAGTTTTTTTCTAAAAAGATCTGGGGGCTATTAAACGAAAACTTCCGATAAGAGGTAATCCATGCGAAACTCAGCACGGATTGACCACGCTTTGGGCGGAAACATGATTTATGTGTTTCCTAATTTGACAGAATGAGCATGTTAACCACTAACCTGGAGGGAATCGTAATGCTCTGTACAGATCTCCAGCTCAGTTAGTTAATCAGAAAAGCAGCACAATCTAGTAGGGGGTACGAAACCTCTGGTTTCATTTCAGCAGCAGGCTTCACAGTTTAACCACAAATGCTTTTAAAGAGTCTGAAACGATTTGCCCTGGTCTTTGAAGAAGGTGACTAATCTGTGGTAAAATGCAAATTGTCATCATAATTATGCGTACAGTTTGCAACCAAACCAGAAAATATTGCTGGTTTATTTTTTTCTCCTGTACATGTGTGTATGTCGATCATATATGTAAAAAATGGACACCGTTCCAGTTAAATACACATCAGAAGGCCATGCATTCATATCTCTGCAGGCTTTGCCAGGCCGCAGTGCACCTGCTCCATCTGACTCATTAGTCCGGGATGTTTATCACTCCGCCACGCTTTTGTTATTGCCAGCTGTCGCAATTTTTTTAGACTTGTGTTTATTCAAGCAGTTTACTGATTTGCGTGAATGTTGGCGGCGCTCATTTCGATCGTGCTGAATCCACACGCTTCCCGTCCTTCTTCCCCAACCCCATCGTCTGAAATAACCCGAGTTTAGTGGAGGGCAGCGCTTTAGCCTGCGATCACACCCGATCGCAGCTGGTGATCGCCCTTAAAAACCGCGGGCATCAGTGAGGTCTGCGACCTTCCAGTTACCATCACCCCTCCGATTTAAAAGCACTTTGAACTTTGTGCAGGAAATAATGCATTACTAAATTGATTTATTTTAATAATTAATTTCCAGGTTGGTGTCATGTCCTTGGTCTTCTGGCTGCTTAACCAATTTTGTGCTATATGGAGATAGATATCTCTGAAAGACATGCTTGTTGCATGCATGATCTTATTTCAGAATAATTCCATATCCTGTCCTTGTATTTTTAAACATTGTTATACATAAAGTTAATACAGCAGAGGCATGTGTTGCTTTTATGCTACTGGGGCCATTTCTGTTATCTAAAAAGCCAAAAATAACAAGTGCGGCTCCCCATTGGTCTGGACCACTGGACCACTGCTCTACTCATGACCATGAGGCACACCCACATCTCCAGAATTACCGGAACAGAAGCCAGGAACTGTACCGAATGATGAAATGTAAAAAGGAATTAAGGCTTTCTTCTAAACACAGATAATCTGGGGTCCTTGTGCTCAGCCGCATTCAGCGAGCACAGACGTTGCTGCCATGTCCCCTGTTGTGTACAGACCATATTAACATGCCGTGTAAACAGCATTGATGCACTGGCAGTAAGTGGAAAATGGCCGTCATGAATTCCAAGTATGTTTTTCCTATATTTTTTTTCCATTAGCGAAGGAATGCTGGCTTCCAGGGTGATTTATTGTAATGCTTCGTTCCACTTGCTTGCCATAATGTATATAGGTGGCTCTGGATTCTTGGTGGCTTCTTGTCTCTAGACAAGTAGATGGCAGTACATTGTCAGATTTTATTTTTCTTTGTTTACGTAGGGCAGCAGTCACTATTTCTGACTATCCTGAAGCACGTCAGCGCTTAAAGGATGTGCTGACCTTGAGTGAACTTCACGATGAAGCCGTTTCTTTTTTTTCACCTGGTATAATGGGTTTTGGTAAAAAGCAGCGGTATATCCCGTTTGTGGGCCCAGTGGAAGGCAGAAGGTCGTGACATTTATTGTACATGGTTCCCTCGCATTAGCATCTGCCTTATATGCGTGCAGGTGGATCACAACACATGGACTCATAATGAACACCCCAGAGCTTCAAGGTAAAGTTAAGGTAGCTCTTAGTGGGTTTCGGTCCCATGTAACATGCACTGGGAAACAGGGCTCTTCATGCATCCGACGCTGTGGCATTTGCTTGCAAATAAGTGTAAAAGGCATAGAACTATAACCAGGGTAAGTTTCTCACAGTATGAATGGCATTTAATGAATATTAACTCTTTCCTGACTCGCAGACAGCTTGGTCGTAGTTGAAGCTATGTGCTCGTGTGTTTAGGTTTTTATTTTTTTGTCCCATTGTGCCTCTGTGTCAGTGTGTATATTTACAGACATACATTGCCGAGAAACTAGGAGTGATGGATCGGCTGTTTCTGATGTTCTTTGCTGCTCAGACAAGGTACACAAATTTGAGATGGGAACCGAAACAAACAATGGTTCCACTCTGTTGGCTGGTGTTTTTCAAAAGTACCTCGCAAGTAATGTGCTGATGGTGTTTCAGCGAGGCGGTGATGTCACATGTCACAGGGGCCCAGGAACCTGGACTGGAGCTTCGCAGAGAACTGATTAGGCGCCCATAACAACCTCTGCTGTGTTTCATTTGCGGCTTAATCGAATGTTACATACATACAAAGGTCTCTTCAGCCATATGCCAGGCCTGCTTTCCACAAATACAATTTGCCCCGTTCGGCTCCTTGGCGTTTTGACATATTAACTGACTGGATACAAGAAACCCGCTTTATATCGACTGTAATGCAGCACGCCACGTTCGACACATGTAGGTCAAAAGTAGGAATATAATGACGGGTCCTAAGCAAGAACAGTCGACCAACTGTAATTTACTTACAAAAAAATCACTTTGAGTTGTGGCGTTGCGTTCCTGAAGGTCAGGGCCACGTCAAACAGAAAGATGTACACAGAGTGCGTATTCATGGCATGCCCTGGATTTATGGAGTCCTAAATTAATGTAATTAATTCAAGACAATTCCGAAGGGTTTCCAGAATGCAGAACTGCATTTGTACAAGTTTTAAAGGGCCTTTTTAAAATTAGTATTATTTTGGCAACAGAAATATCACTCACATCCAATCTGGCTGTAAGTGCAAGTGCTTCAGCACCGACCAACCAGAGCGCAGTTACTTGATTAGTCTCGAGTGCGGCATTCGGGTACGGAATACAGCCATGATGAGGGGTTACCTAGCAACAAATAACAGCTATTATTAATCTTGGAAAGCACTTTGTTCCTCTGCTCCGGCATAGGTTTTCAATAAGAATATATGACTCTTGAAACAAAGAAGTAAAATAAATGTGTTTTGGAAGCCTTGCATCGATAATGCACGCATGCACATGCAAATACATGCTATGCACGTTTACTGAATTATGCTGCAATAATAAACAATATTTTATATTCAGAATGTACTCCTGTTTGCCTTGTCCAGTGTATATGTGGATCAGTAATTCAAAGTCCAGCTCAAAAGAGGAATGCGTGATTTAGTTTTGGAAGTGACCGTTGAACTGGGTGTGTTTGCAATATTTTGTAAGGGGAATCGTATAAAAACACATCTTGCACATCTGTTTCACCCCAGGGTAGTTGTTTTCATATTTACTGCTGCAAAAATGATGAAATTATGAGATAGATCCATGTAGAGTTAATGGAACAATGCAAAACTCAGTCCAGATGTGAGGTATAGTGAATGTTGTTATTGGAATTTTTCAGCTTCAAATAGTCTCTGTGATTCATCCTTTTATTTATTTGTTTTGCTTTTTTGTGTCTGCCCATCTAAAGAAGACTCGCAGCCTAAGTGCTCAGGTCAATTAGAAATCTTTTGTGTACTTCTCCTTTTGTGTAGTTCTCCTGGTCTTTCTCCCAACAAATCAGATAGGGGGAAGACATACCATGAGGGCTTAATTATAATTGATTTACATAATTGGAAAAATTGAACTGGAGAAAAAATAAAAATTTGAAATAGACTGTAAATAAGACTGTTATTAACCATAGATGTTTGGAGCCGTGCAATCAGGACATGAAATCACAGTGTAACAATGCCAAAAAATATATCAGAAATTCTTTTTAGGAAATAAATATTTGTTCAACACAGCAACCAAACCATATGAAATTTTCGTCAAAATGTGCTGGTTTGAATTAGCCTCTCATACTCCATCACTGTATTGTACATCAGTAACAAATGTTCTAGGATTTCGAAGTAGAGCCGCATGCAAGGCTCTTCTTGTAAGAGCATTGTAGCTACAAAAGCTTTTCTAATGTGCTGTAGTAGGACAATTCTGTTCTTGCTGGTTGTCCAGGGAAGAGTGCCTTAAAGATAAAAGGCCCATTTTTTCTATGGACATGTCCCACAGTGTTAGTGTTTTGTATCGCATTAATTAGAATTATGAGATAATTACCATCCTGCCAGCAGAGTTAATTGGTTGGGAGATTTATAAACACAAGACCATCTCAAGCCCTATGTGCATTGTCCATTTTATATGTGACCCTCAGCGTGGGTGATAAAACTGGGCAAGAACGGGAAGATCCCTCAATTCCATCCCCTTCAGACAAAAAAACTATGCTATAGCTTCACATCTGCCAATCTATGGAAATCATGAGACTTTTAGGGAAGGAGCCTTGTGACCAGGACACTGCAGGTTCATGTCTAGGGCAAGACTGCAGTTGTTCCCCTAGAATGAGGTTCCCAGCCTGGATAAAGAGGAAGGTGACCTTTAAATAGAGTTTTATACTGATGTGTTCTGTCACCCAGAATCATACCATTCAACAGCATGTAAAAATATTCGCACATAACCACCCTCTGCAAACAATGCCTAAACACTAACATTCATTTGGACAAAGCTGAGAGCACGAAAACCATTGTCTTGTAGCGAAATGGTGTGAATCAGACTTCAATGACAGCGTGAAATGTTACAGATGCTGTTTTGATCAATATTTTCTTCTCCCTGTACTTTCACTAAAGGCTAACTGGCAGAAGGATATGCACACCCTGATGTTTTGGAAATCTGACTCCAGGGCGCCCACCAAGCTGTGTGCACGTTCTGGGTCTGGGGACCCACTGGGGGCCGATGGGCTCAGCCACTCGTTGGACCTTTAGCGTGGGAGCGTCTGCTTCTAAGGGATGATTTCACCTTTTTTTTTGTCTCACCCCGACAGTTGCACCGACTCGAATGACATCATAAACATCCTGTCACACTCGACATGCGGCCCGGCTATCAAGCACTCATGTGTTTGACAGACAGAAGGCCTCCTTTACATGCCATGACTGCAACATCTTAGCAGAAACGAAGGTCGCAGGGTTGCAGTAATATCCAGGTAATTTGTGCCCGCAGCTGACTGAGCTCATTATTTGCTTAGCATTACCATATTTATTATCTTAACTTTCCATTTTAGGAACTACATTTATTTTTTATTAAGACCGCCGCGCAATATTTGTTACGGCTGACATCTATTTTCATTAAAGAAGGGAAAAATCACTTTTAAATAAATGTTAATCTTTATATTTAATGCAAAACTCAGAGAATGCAATGTGTCAGTTTTCGATAGGATACTTTGTTTTAGCATTTTTATTTTTCACTGCCCTCTGAGTGTATAGAGATAACAGAATAAAAAAGAAGTCCAAAAAAGAAAACCTTTTCAGGCTTTGCACCCCATCTCTGAAATATCTTGGAGTGCAGAATGTACTGTAATGTGGTTGTGGCTCTGATATTTAGGTCTGAGGTCTGTAGCCACTCCCTGGAAGCACAGCTGCTGTTACCCTCTAACGTCATTGACAGTCCTCTATAAACAGGGTAAAGTCAGCCTGGCATGTACCGGTAACTGAAGGTACTGTATGTCACCCACAATGGGCTATGCCTGACCATTCAACAAATAATAGCTCTCGATCCATATTCCCCCAGTCCCAAATTTGTCCTCTACATCTCAGTTTGACAGGCTCTTTGGCTTTAAAGTGATTTAATGCTTGAATATTTTCTTACATTGGCAGAGCACATGGTAAATGCTAGGAGTCTGTGGGATGGAGCTAAACAGAGAATGAGGCACGATGGTCTGCTTGTATGTCCATGGAGCAGCTGGACTCTGGACCAATCAGAAACGGAGCTGTGAGACCTGCAAAGGGAAGATGCTGCCCATCAAGACAGGGCAAAAATATATTTATTGTGAAATCATTATACTCTCCATGACCCCTCCAAGCTCAGTGGGTTCACTTTAATAAAAAAAAAAAAATTATGTGTCTGAGTCCTGGTTGCTTTTCTTTGGTACTCTATGGTGGAAACAGTTCACACAAGATAGTGAAAAAATACCTCTGCCTTTATGGGCATTTCTACTGAGCTCCAGTAAGCTGCAGGGCTTCTCTGGGCAACTTTGATCTACTGAAGGTTTTGCTAACGGCATCTTCTTTTCCCCCTCAATTGTCAAAGCAATCTACAGCGTGTCCTGGAGTGACCACCAACCTTACTGAACCCATGTGTATTTTAAATTACCTGTCAGACATCTGTTGTCAAAACAAAATGTGCCGGCAAAATTTGCCAAATGCAACAAGTAAAAAATAGGAATCAGGTTTGATTTAACCATCTACATTTCACAGTGTTCCCTCTCACCAAGTCACATTATGATGCCAAATGATAACACTCAATTACTCATCAAGATATATATAATATGTAAAATGTCATCATTTTTCGTTGGTTAACACAATAACAAATTATAAATGTACAATCTTTGTCTAACATAATAGCAATTGAACATTGCCTGTTTTCTTTTATCACAATCTTCTGTTTATTTCCAAAGAAATTGCTTCGTTTGTGCAATTAGCTAATTGCAGCCATTCTAAATTTAGAATTAATTGCTTAATTGAGTGCAAAAAGACTGTTGTTCTGGAACAGGGTTGACTCTGGCATGTTGGAGATCCATTACATAATTACCTGCCTTGCACAAAACAATCTTTGAATTGCTTAATTGTGTCGAAAATTCTCAAAAGAAACCAAAAATGATTCTGACAAGCAAAGCGAATCCAGTAAATTACATTTTGATGTTTAAATTGAACAAACAATTAAAAGAAAAGGTTCAGAATTTGATTCAACGTGGGTAGTGCTTTAGGTGGTGAAGCACACCAGGGCAGAAGCCAACACAAAAATCCCCCCTGTACCTGGAGGGCAAAGGTCTTTGCTCCTTCCTCAACCCATGAAAGCTCTTACTTTTGGCTACCCGAGTGAATGATTATTGAAAAAAAAGTAGGCAGGTGCTGAAGCTGGCAAGGAAAGAGGTTGAGTACAGAGGTCCTGTCATATCCAATAGTCAGATCCAAATGTTCTTGATACCCGATGTGCTGAAATCAACACCTTCAGCACAACCCCATATTGAGCTCTGAAAAAAAGATCTGTGGTTTTCCAGTTGCCTAAAACTGCCAGCTACCTCCATACTCTACACACAGCAGTGCTCATTAGCTGATGCTCACACCCAGATCAGCTTCACTTCAGACAATACACAAAGCATTACCAGATAGTGGTATTCATGTGCAAGACTGTTTATTTAGCATTTCCAGTTAAGAATGCAGCACAGACTTTGGTATTAATGGGAAAAATAGTGATTGAAAAATGATGGATGGGATGAATGGGACTCCCCTGGATAGTCTCAGATTCCTTAAAGAAATGTGACCATATTGCTTCTTAGTATTACCTCTGTGCAATGATATGATTATTATGTGGCTATTTGTATCAAATTTTTGGAAGTACCTTAATCGATACCTGACCCTTAGATCATCAAAATACCTTCCCTCATTTAGGAGAGGGTTACTTCTGGGAGATATGTAACTACTTATGACACAAAATATGCATTACAAGTGGTGAGTTATTTAACTCGAATTGCTCGATGAAAAACATATTAATAAATGGATAAGCTATTAGAGCAGTAAATCTTTTGAAAACCTAAACCATGATATAAAAACACACAAACTGATGCCCGATATCCTATTCACCATCTACTGTAGAGTATGTATTGATTTTGCATTGTTGTATTTCACAAACAGAAATCATGGTGGCTCTCTGGCTTACAGTAGTGAGGAGTTCTGCGACCTCTCACTCTCGGCCTTGTGGCCAGAATTCCTTGGCTGTATCTATTCTTACTTGAGTTTCCTCTGGGCGCTACACTTTCCTCCTCAATTCTGGCAGTCTAGATCTATGTTGTCAAGTGATTCGGAATCTTTGAATTGTATGTGTGCCCTACAAACGCCTGGCACCCCATCCCTTGTGTCCCCTAGGCTTGTAATATGGTATTACCATGGTGTTTTGAAATCTTCACAACAAGACAGGGTGGAGAATACAGTGGGGGTGGATATTAGAAAATTTAGATACCACCTAAGCTTAGTGTCCCCTTCCGGTTCACCAAAACTCAGTGCCTGTGGTTATGGAATATGGATGGGGGGGTTCGCATGCTGTGTCTGTGACCAGAAAGTGGTTGGTTCATACTCTTGGTTGGTAGAGTGATTCTGCTGTTGGGCCCCTGAGGAAATGCCATGAACCCCAGTTGCTTCAGGGACACACCCCGCTCTCTTAGAAAAAATGTACGCCACTTTGAATTAAATGCCTGCTAAAAATGTAAATGGATGAACAGAATTGTAATGGTAAATATTAACCTTTCGCTGTACGTTTGAAAATATGTTTGCGTTTCTTAAAATTACTTGCAATGGATCTTAATTAAAGAGGATACAGATCAAGTATATATGGCAAAGTTGTGTATATTGTGAGGAAAGCACTGGCTGAGTATCATTAATGATTAATTACAGTTCCTTGTCTTTATTACGCTTCCCTTTCGGTTGGTTGAGCCCTGGGTGTGTGGTCATTCCGCATTCGGATCACACCGGGCGAGATGCATGGCGAAGCAGCAGATCGCTCAGGCCCATGCAAGATCTTTGCACGCTCCGTGTCCAAACAGGGGCCTGGGGCTTTGATCGCGGCTGGAGGGGCTTTGCTAGAACACATGAGGGATAAGCTCTATAGCAAAAACAAGTGCATCTGTGTGTGTGAATGTGTGGAAGGGCGGGGGTGGATAATGAGGGAGACATTCTGTTCTTCTTGGGTGGGATGGATATGACGAGAGCCCGTGGAGGAGAGGGGAGTGGTGGGATATGTACTGGACCAGAGGCCTTCAGATACAGTCAGTGCATGGGAGGGAAGGACAGGCATGCAGCCTCAAGGCCAGACTTGGAGTCGTGAAGAGGAATATTGACACGAAAACCAAAAAACATACAAAGGATGTGAAAGGTGAATGTTAAATGCACCCTGCTGCAAAAACCATGACCAACCTACAGCTCCTTCTGTCCAGCAGAAGTCAGATCTGGTGTGAGAGAGGGAGAGGAACCAGCCGGCAAGGCTGCGGGGTTCTGGGCAAATACAAGCAGTAAATAATAGGTGATGTTGGGGTGACCTTTACCATGAGATCCTTCTGAATTATTTACAGTACAGAGTTGGTGCCGATTCTAATAAATAATTTACACGATTCATATTTAATTCATTAAAAATGTGTCATTTGTAAAAAGGACTGCTTACTGTAGATCACCTGGACACTCCACTTACATTGCATATTTGGTTTCTGGTCTAAACGCCATTTTTGCACAAGACCAAATTACAAGCATGGTTGGACTTCTAAGCCATAAACACAGCTTGATAATATTTTTATGCTGTATGCTTCTTGCAGTGAGGCCTTGAGTGTCATTACTAAAGGCTCATCTAGACTAAACAGCCAAGAGCAGACGCGACCAGTCTGTTTGCAAAAACACTCGCTGAATGTCTTTGAATTAAAGTCTAATCGTCAAGTCCAAAACTACAAGACTGTTTCCATAGTGATGTATCAACACTGCATCAACACTACACAGTAAAAACTCCTGCCAATCTATTAAATTCCATTGCCACTAGTTAGAAAGCCAAAGTTGATAAAGTGCTAGGATGACCAAGACCTCTAGAAATACATATATGTCATATATTACATGTATATTTTAAATTATGCAATGTGATCATTGTAGTTTAGACTGGAATCCTATTAGAACTGCTCCCTGTTCTGTGCCCTGAGGCTCCAGTTTCACTGCACTGGGGGGCAGTTATGGAAAATGGGCAGATGGGTTGATGTTCCTGGACTCGGGATGTGAGATCCTGGATCTCTAAGCTTCCAGTAGCTCCGTCCAGCATTGCAAACCTCTTGTCTGAAATTGCAATGTCTCTCCTACCCCAACTGGTCTTCTCACGGCCACCAAACTCCTGACACATGCATCCCAGCCTGGCACACCGTGCCGTCACCTAGGTTTCATGTTCCTTTACAAAGATGATTTGCAGAGAAGAGGATGCGAGTCACGGTATCCGTGCGTGCCGATTCATGGTTCCGGAACGCCTTGGAAGTCTGACCTTGGGCCAAGTGGTGCCAGCAGCATGCTAAGGAGGGGAAAGAGGACAGGCTGCAGGCCTAGCTGTGGCCTTTGCATGTGGGTGCTGCCAGAATGCTCCCCAGTCCCAGGCGGGCTCTCTCTGAGCTGCGGCTCTGCAAGTTGACTGGCAGTTATGTGGCCACCTTAAAAATGAGGTCCTTCCTATATCCTGTGCTCCAGTCTCTCTTTCCAAACAGAGGGGTGATCTTGTCAGCGGAACCAAAGATACAGAACTTGCATTCCCAGCATGCACTGAGTGACAGTCAGTGGAATAATGCAACATGAAATGTCTTTGACATGCACTCGCGCGCCAGCGGGTGGCAGGTACGAGGTCGCCGTGGGGATGGTAAGGGTCCGAAGGGTTATTACCTCACATCCTTACACCCTGTCAGCAGGCAGCCACCTTACAGGAGTGACAGGACAAGGAGGATGGGGAATGGTGTCCCGGCCTCCAATCAGTCGCAAAGATGGCGGGACCAAAGTCCCAATGCCAAGCACAGTCTCATGTAACATACTGACCCAGGGGAAAAAAAAGCCGACAATTTCAGCTGCATATATACAACTGAATGTATACAGTCAGTATTGAAATGGACAGGTAGCCTAGATAGATTTGACTCATTTGCTTAATGGATCTTTTTGTGCCCCCCCCACTCCCCAGAAATATTGAAAATACAGTGATGTCCTTGGATAAGGACACACCTCTGCTGAAGCCAGAGGTCCCAGGATGGCTAGGATTAAGCAGAATAAGCAGGCTTCACAAGCACACTTAATAAGCACACATAACAAGTATACTTATTAAGCACACTTAACAAGTACACTTAATAAGCACACTTAAGAAGTACACTTAATAAGCACCCTTACTGCAAGAAGCACACTTAACAAATACACTTAATAAGCACACTTAATAAGCACACATAACAAGTACACTTAATAAGCACCCTTACTGTAAGAAGCACACTTAACAAATACACTTAATAAGCACACTTAATAAGCACACATAACAAGTACACTTAATAAGCACACTTAATAAGTACACTTAATAAGCACACTTAATAAATACGCTTAAAAAGCACACTTAATAAACATGCTTAATGCACTGTATCTTTCTCATGTATGTGGGAAATCATTCAAAACAAGTTCAACCAAAAAAAAGAGCTTTATGTAAATGTAACATGTGGCAGTCAATGTAAAAAACGAATATCTCTGATCCTAATTCCACTTAATTTCAATAAAAATCCCTGTGTTTTCATAACATGTGTACAGTTCTGTAACTTAATGAGAAATTAAACAGAAAAACAGAGTTTTAAAGACTCAAGGCAAGAGGGGCAGAAAATGGATAAAGCTTAGAGTCAGGCAAGAGTATGAAGGTTTTTGCAACATCAAACAGCAACAAATTGAATTGAGCTGCATCTTAGTTTTTAATTATGAGCCACATTTTCAACATTAAGAATGATATCTGGTTCAAATGCATATGTTTTTTTGTCTGCTAAGAATTAAAAACAGATTTTCTTTTCAGTGAACAACAAATGCGAGTGCTTTGAACATTTCCACTTTTGTCTGTCTGAGCGGTTTTCTTCAAAATTGGAGGAAAGAAATGTTTAATTATAGATACATCAAAAATATCCCTTTTAGTGCCGCAAATGCTGACAAACACGGGAAAATTTATTCAAGACAGCACGTTCCGCTGACGTACAAAGGCAGAGAAGAAACTTTTTGTCATTTATCAGCATGTAAATGGGGCTGTTTAAAAGCTTTATTATGAACTTGGGGGAAAAAAAACAGAAAAGCACAACGCTTTGCATCTTTCTATATAGAGCCAGGCTACAGTTGAGTTTACTTGGCTCAGAGTTCACTCATAACAATAGGCTAACAGCATTTTAAGCTTCTCCGACAATAAACAGAGATGGGCCCAGTGAAACACTAAATCTGAAGGCTCTGTGTCCTGGGTTATTGCAGTGACATGGAGGACTTCCACAAGAAAACAGCAGCAGGTTCCTGCTCACTTGCTTGACTGGAACACGGATGTTGGTGCCTTTATTTGCATCAAAATCTCGCCTCGTTTTGTAGCCCCAGCTCATTTGTAATCCGGTTGTGTCAAAAGCAAAGTGTCCCTGTTTAATTAGAGCGGTGCCCGCTGAGAGAGGCCAAACAGTTTTTAATAACGATTTTATAATAATGCTATTGGCTTCAAAATGTAGCAAACGTACATGATATTTGCATTTCACGGGCATTTTCTGTCCCCCCGTGTCATTTACGAATAGATTATTTATTCACTGATGTTAAAAGTAATCTGCCTACCTTCAGTGGGCTG
>JABFDZ020000044.1:27927779-27943691 GCA_019775955.2 Pollimyrus isidori | reverse complement strand
CCCCCCCCCCAGGTTATGACAGAGGATCGTAATGGTGCAAAGCTCGCATGTGTATTTTTTGCTTAGATTTTAAAACTATTAATGTTGCCATGTAGGTGGAAGACTCTGAAGGTCTGCCACAGAAAGAAGCAAAGGAGATGAGACTGTAGGCAACGCATTCCTCCAGACTGCATGATGATTTTGTCGCTCTACTGTGATGCTGTATTTTTTATTTTACAATAAAAGGTTGAAAAAAGAAGCAGAGAGATTTAATAAAGTAAACGGATGATTCCTTTTATGTAAGCATGAAGTGCATCGCAAAGGGAGCACTGTGAGACAGCAATAAGGCCCCCTGTTTGCTAACTTCCAGCCAGTTCACAATAAAAGTTGAACAACACATCAGTCTCGATCAATAAAAATGCAATTCTTCATGAGGCAAATGCTGCAGCAGGTTAATGATGCTTTCGTTCCACTAATACAGAATGGAGAGCCTTCAGAAACGTTATGAATCGGAATGAAAAGGAAACTCACACAGAGACAAAACAAGGCATCCAGAGACGATCGGATTTCTCTTCAGTGCACCTGTCGGTCTCTTCATTTAGACCACTAAAAAATGTCCATTCGCCACAGGAATGGAGAAAAATCACTCTTGTTTCCGCTGTGCCGTTAGAGGATTTACCTTTCAGTGCGACCTCGTCCTGTCATCCCTCCCAAGATCCCTTTGAAATAACAACATGTTAGCAATGTCTGCGGTCATGGCACATGCGAGCTAAATTCTTTCGCTTAGCAAACTGGATAGTGATTTATGATTAATCACTGCCACTAGGTCACTAGCCGAATATCCCATAATGTTTCACACGTGCATTTCTCAGACTACTAATTGGCAACAAATGTAAAGAGCACTGATAGATAAAGATGTTGTGCTTTCATAAGTGCTGACTGTACGCAGAAAGATGTTATAAAGCTATATGTAATTATAAAGACCTTATACAGAGGTGTGTAGGCCCAGTCGTTTGCGATGGAACATTTCACTTTGTGGGGTTTGCTGGGGAACATCAGCTCATCAATGAGTTGGGAAGGTTTGGCAAAACAGTAGCTTCATATAAACTACTATGACCATATGCTGACCAGGTGGATTTCACATCTAGGCAATGCTATCAAAGTCCTTGGAATTCTGCCGCAGGAACCCGATTGAAACATTTTTAAAACATCCAGTTCAAATGTGGATCTGATCATTCAGCCTTCAGAAATCAAGCTTTCCTTGTAAAAACTGACTATGACACACAGTCACATTGATCCTGGATTAAATAAAAGTGAGCTATAAAAAAACATGAAAATCTAGGTACAGCACTTAAATGGACCCCAGCTGTTGTATTTCTCTGAAGACACAGAGATTGATTGATTCTTATGTTGATGACAGTGAGAGAATAAGGATATTTCCAAAGTCTTTCATATTTAAAATACCCTGTCTGTTAATGCTAATGCTCACACAATTGGGTATGGCTACAGCTGAGGCATTCCACAAATTCTGCACTTTGAACTTGCAAGACAGAAAAGCACCCGAACGCCTCTGTTTGTATAAATGCAGCTAAAAGGCTGCCTTGCTTATATGCTCAGGCCAGTGCTCTATGCTCAGGCAAAAAACACATAAAAAGTGCTTTGCTGAGCAAAAACAACCTCAAAACTATATTTTGAAGGGCATTTGTCTAAACCTTTCTCCTGCACTTGGAACTTGACCTTTCTGAGTGCTCAGTCATCCCCTGCTTTTCAAATGTCAGCTTCTCGGCCTACCAGCCCCCATCCAAATTGCTGTGGAAGGCTGTCAGTCAGGAGCAGGGCTCCATACTGACGTAATGTGTGCACTGGATGGGAGACAGCAGCGATCTGGCCAATAAGAAAGAGGGCAGGCAAATAAAATCTTAGAAACATTCCCTCAGACGGCATTGTCATCATTTCCTTTATAACCTTTGACCTGTGAGCGAAAAGTAAACTTCAGTGAGTTAGAGCAACATGGCTTGTCTCTCTGCCCACAAACACATGTGTCATCTTAAGGTGACCTGCACGGTGAAACATGCTGAAAGGTGGCCCCCAATTGTAGCTGGGCAATTAATACTTCTTGACCTCATTGCTGCTGCCAGCGCTGTGAAGTCAAGCTCTCAAGCAGGTGTTACTGAGCTTTCCTGCTTTGCATGATAACTTACAAACATGCCGGCTATAGCACATTACAATAGCAATAATTTAGTTTGTCCTTTTTTTGCACATGTTTTTGCTTTTATTTTATAAATACAGTTTTTATTGATTTCAGTAATCAAATTTGCATTTAACTACATGTGAATAGCACAGCACTTAATCACTGGTATTATTTAGACAGCAAGAAAAGTCTATTTGTATTAGCATTTCTGGATTAAAAAAAAAAAATTAAGGTGTTTGTTTCATTCATCATAAAAGGTTTTTTCCCAGTGCAGATAAAATAGATTGCTGGGGGGGTGGAGTCGTAACACGGCAGAGAATCCATCACTGTACACAACATCTGTCGTTTCTGCCACGCATCATGGTATCAGCTATGGGGGGGTGGCTTCATGTCTGGTCCAGGTTAGGACCACCTAGCCTAGCCAGCAGTCCGGCCGCCAATTTGGGGTCCACAGCAGAAGCGGTGCCAGCTTGGAGCCAAAGGCACAACAGACGCTGACCGCCTGGGAGGCTGACCCACAAGCCTCTTGTCCACAGCCCTACAGTCTGCCTGCTGCCATACATGCTTCCCACCATGATGTGACAGTAACATTGTGGCACTCTTCTCTTCCCCTTTTACCCACAAAGGTCCCAAATAGCTCATTTTCCCTGCTGTGCTGGTTTTATCCTCTAAAAAATAATAACGACGTCCTAATCCATTTGGGAACCATCACATTTGGGCCAGAAGCCTCAAAGGAGAACAAAAGGTAGAAACGATCTAGTTACAATATGGCACATTTCTCAGGTCTGGTCCCAAAGGTTGGTGGGCTTTCATCACATGGATTCCCCCCCTCCCCACCAAAATTAAATTTAAAATGTGAGTTTGGTTTTGTTCCCTCAGGTAATGCAGCCTTTACAGGACCAATAGGGCATGTGACATTGCGTGGTGGTTTACATAGCTTTTGATTTTCGTACTTGAGGAAGATGGATCCTTTGCTGAAGCAATTTGGGTTAAATACCTCACTCAAGGGTACAAAGGCCCCCCAGGGAACATCAGCTGAAAACCTTTTGATCACAATTTGAATTCCTTAACCATTACAGAATACACTGAAGAAAATCCCTTGTTTTGGGTTAGTATTACTGACAGTGATCATACATCAAATAGCAGACGGATGCAACCAACATCTGCAGCGGTTGTGGTATTTATTATAAATGCTAAACATTTTCTGATCTATGCAATGATCCTCCCATGGTTCTTCCAGGTTGAATATGTCCATTTTGCTACTTTGAGAAAGTCCACAAAAATGAATGGAAATCAGCTTTCGGAACAGGTCATGGGTGGTGCTGCAAACATATGCATATTAACATGAACTATAGGTCCAACCACCCATCCACACACAGGTATGTTTGAGTTCATTTGGAATTACCAGAGATTCCAATCAGACTGGCAGAGCCCAGAATAGCAACATCATGAAGCCTACACTGCATCCTGCCTGGACCATTGACAGCACATTAGTAACAAATATGCCTTCATGCTTAAATTATAGATACATGACAGATAATATGCATAATAAACACTTTATAAACACTGGTGGTAAAGGAAGTGGTTAAAAAATAACTGTGTGTTAAAGTTTGGGTTTTTTCTGCATTACTGAAGTATTTATAAATTAAAAATTTATAAAAGGTTGTTTTTCAGCTGGGTTTCAAAATCTGCATTTAATCTCTAACCTCGTGACAATAGATCACAAACAAAGCTGTAGTAATGAGCTACTCTTGCCAATATGCAGTTGTTCATATGCCATGAAATAAGAATGCATTTTTAAAAATCAATCATTGAGAACAATTTTCGCTTTTCATAGGAAAACATTTCATTACACATAGTGAAAGTGGAAATTTGCTTACAAATCTGCATGTAATCTTTGATAATAATTTTAATAAACGGACAAATGACAAATAGAACAAAGGGGAAGTGGACGGTGGGGCGGTAACACCCAACAAGCGGCAGTTAAGCTCTCCGGACGGAAATTCGTTTGGAACCAGAACGAACGAGCTGGAATATATAGACCGGCTTTAAAATAACGAGCCTCCGGTGGGCTACAGGACCGGGGTCTGCTGTAATCCTTTTAGCAGACGTCCCGGTGCGGACCACTCGTGAGACCTCGCACAACAAAGATCGAGTAAATAAAAGGGAGGATTCACGCCCAGCTCGCTCCCCCACCTCTGCTCAGGGAGCTCTGATTCTCAAGATGAACTCGGGGGGCACAGGGAGCACATCTGGTGCATCTGGACATGGTCCTGATTTTTTTTTTCTTCAGGGAAGGGGAGAAAGGGTGCCACCTTCGGATCGGGGCTCCAGGGAGCAGGAGAAACCCAAGACGGGCCAAGGAGTAGCGGCAGAGGTGGAGCCCCGGCAGGGCCCGGAAACGCGGGGCAAGCGGGGAATATAAACCTGATGGGGGGCCCTGGGGAGAGGGGAACAAAGCGTGAGGTCACCACCGTCAAAATCCTTCCCCGTCTGCCGGGGGGGGGGCACCAGGGTCACACAGCCTTCTCACTTGGATTTGCCTTGAGTCAGAATTTAACCTTTTCCTGGGAGTTGACATCCTGAGGCGATATTCAGCAAGAGGATTCGGTGGCGGCCTGACCCGTGTGGAAATGTAACGCGAGCGTGCCACAGCATCACAGTGTGATAACAAACACATGCATGTTTGTATTTTTGCCATCTCTGGGAAGTATCTAGAGCTGGCTGTGCTGCGTGTCAAGGCTATATACTCGCTGCCAAGGGTCGCTTACTAAGAAGAATACTCGAGTACTTTCAGTGATGCATATGAGGAGTGGGTAGGGTCAAAGCTATTTCATTAATTAATGCTATTTAATTTTGTTCTGATGGTCCTCCCAAATTTGATGAAATGTGGTCAGTGCTTCAGCTGTGACAGTCTGGCATCGAGAGCTAATCTTCATGATTGAAATCAAGCAAATTATTTAGAAATATTTTAGAAGCCTCTTGAACTCAACCCTTAATATTACCACTGGTTAATTCCTATTTGAAACCTTTGTTGTGCTGATCTACACACAAAGTGAGGTGCTTCTGATCGAAGTACATGTACTGGTTAAAAGCCCTGTGAGCGGAATCACCACAGAGTTACTCGCTATATTTATTTATTTCTCAGACATTATCTGGATTGACAGGCAAAGGGTCTTTTCTGCATCTGTGTAAGCCAAAAATAAGTAGCTTTACTGAGATAAGTGAATGCAGACTCAGATGTTAGAGCTGACTGGGCTGCTCTGCAGAGCGATGCAGGACGTGCTCTGGTCCTCTTTCATCTGAGGGATTTTTCGGAAAGGGTTTGTGCTGAAAAGAAAGAAAAAGGTAAACCAAGTGTACTGTCACATACAAGTGCTCCAGGTAACAAAATAATGTGGATAAACAGGGACAGATAAAAAAAAAGTATCCTAAAAGATTAATGATAACAATGATCACTAAAGCAGGCGGACCGCATTTTGACTGTAATCCTCACATTCCAATCTATTTTAATAAGTGCATAGAGGCCGCTTCTCTTTGGCCCGTCTGAATAGAGAATCTAAGCAATGACGCCCTTCAAAGCCCCCGCAGCGAGGGACGGCGGTGATTAACCTGAGGTGCAGAAGCGCGTCATTTTATTGGGTGTGTCACCTACAGCGGGCTAGCGTGGGTCTAGAGGCGCTTGGCTAGTGACGCCATCTTGCCGTTAAAATGGCGCACGCGACTGCCTCCCACTCAATAAAGAGAAGAATGGACTGATGGCCGCTGATGGTAGAATTACAAATCACACCTGTGCGCGCGGCGAGCGGGACGTCGCCGCCTCGCTTGATAAATAAAACATTACCGGGGAGATAATGGACGAGGCACTCTGTGTGACCCCCGGCTCCCAGCGTCCATCTGGATATTACTCAAACCACCGCTGCAGTCTCGCATGCCGTGCGGTAACAAAATTACATCCCTTATATTACTCCCTCCCAGTGAAATGGGAGCCTTTATTTCCATGTTGTTAGCGACATAGTTTCCTATTTTTTTTTTTTTTGGAATTTCGCTGCTGCTCTCATAATAATTATGCTGCACATGGATTTAAAGATCAAATAATTTCTCTGGTACCGGTCCTGATCTCATGCGCATTAATCAAGGCTGTAAACACTGGGAAACATTGCTGGGGGACATGCGTCTCCCTTGTGACTGCGTACAAAAGCAGCGTGATCAATGCGCCGCCATATTTGGACCACCTGATGTATGAATTCGCTTAGGCTTACAATCAACAAGAGGCGGCCATTTAACAAGTGAGCTCTGTGAGCTGCACTTTGTTAAGGCCCCGACTGGGACCAGCAACTTAAGCATAAAAATGCGTAACGAGTACATAACGCAATCAGACCTTGGGTTCAAAAATATATCAGCGACGAATGGTGCAGTTTTGCTGTCGTGAAGGTCCTTCCATCTGCTGTCCATTATGTAGTTTAAATTTAATTATCACATAACTAGTGTGCACAGAGACCGGCGTATCAACAGCAAATGCAATAATTGAATTTGAGCTGAATGCCATGAAAAAAATATATTGAAGAATACAGGCCTGTTTTTTGTGGGTAAAATTAATTACATACATTTTTCAAATATTGCACATATCGAAATATACATCATTTATACATAGCCATTTAATGTTAATACAATGCGCAATTAAACTTAATTACATTTATAAAATATAGAATATACTTACATGCATTTCACATAATAATGTACAATCATTAAGTATATATTTATCTATGTTTAATTATATAGTGCATATAATTATATAATGTTTAACATAATTAAACACAAAGTTAAATTCAATGGAATATAATACAGTACAATGTTAATGATAAACACACATGCCATAATCAGAGATGCATTGCTGCATATATTGGAGCATATCAGTTCTATTTAGGGGTGCGATCTGTAATGGCTAACATACATGCTGTAAAGTACAAAGGGAGCACAGTATTCCACTTTAACCGTTTCTGGAAACAACACGTGTGAGTGCAAGGCAGAAAGAGAGGGAGGCGAAGGAGTGGAGGGAAAAAAAAGGAAAAAAAAACTGTTTCCTCGGAGCACTTCCGACTTACAAAACGTCTCGTCTCGGGGAAAGAATCTTGTAACACGACAGACAGCTAGGATCCAAGAGGGACGCATCTGCTGACAGGCCGAGCTTTCATTCGCTTCTGGCCTGGGACATTGTGAATAAAACCTGATCCAGCTTGGCCACGATTCAGGGAACATTTCCTGCTAGATCCGATCCCACAATGCTAAGTACTCTTAATTAAGGAGGCTGACTTGTAAGGTGCGGGGGGGGGAGGAACCTCCACACAATTGCGCCGTTGTTTTCCCGCTTCCTAACAAAGGGGTTTACTTTGTGTATGCCCCCGATTCAAGCTTTGATGCAGCGGCATGCGAAAAGGAAAAACTCCATAACACTTTGAGTGACTCAGGCGCTTCGCATTGTGGCGACAAAGAAAAGCATCTTTCATGCAGCCCTGAATGCCACTCTTCTGAGCGACAGCGCAGGGGCTGAGAGAGCAGCACTTTCGTTGGGCCGCTGTCAACATCCATTTTAATGAAGCGTTAGGTCATTGCTTGAGACCTCTGGGATGCCCTACAGCAGGCACCGCCAAAGCCAGAGAAATCAGAGATGGAAATTTAGTAACCAGACAGTATGGTAGCTCCTCCTCCAATGACTATGAGTGGCGTCCCTCTCTCAGCACTCCAGTGGAACAACACATATTCACGTAAGCTTCAGATTTCAAGCGGCGCGCTGAATATAACAGGGGTCTCTTCTAAATTACAGGCATTGAATCGTCTGTGGTATTACATGCTAATCTTCTGCCCCTTTTTTTCCATTTTATTCATAACCTGCTTCCTGGTCCCTGAATTCTTTTCCTGACAGGAGGTGGAAGACAACTGGTAGGGCTTAGCTATGGCCGTCTATTCATCTGTTTTCATTTAGCGAGAGGGGCGGCAGGAGCGCCGGCTAAGGAACCCGGAGTGTGATGTTTGGCACCGCCATTACATGGTTGAGCGAGGTACTTAACCTTAAGGTAACAGTGAAATGGGCATTATACAGCACCAGGACCTTTTGTAATCCACCGCAAGCTTCCGCTGGATCAGGTGTCAGTGTGGAAGGAGGGTAAAAGAAAAACTTTTCGCCATGCCAGCCCAGGGTCCACTTCTAGTGCCTGGTGATATTGTGTTTTTAGAGGGATCTTACAGAATTTGAAGATTATTAGCAGGCAACAATTCCAAGCCCCGCAGAGGGACGTGAAGAGGTGGGAGGGTCGAGAGATGGAGGATCCGCCACGGCGCGGCATTCCGGCTGAAGGGCAGATGGCACTCAGCGGCCCGCGCGGAGGAGTTACGGAAGAAGGAGGCTGTGAGAAACACGATATATTGAGTGGAGGCCCAATCCGAGATCTGCCCGCCAGGGTCAGCGTGTCACACCAGCGACCGCGAGAGACCACGCCCTCCTCCGCTACGCCACGCCCACCTTCATTATTTAAACCCTGCACCACCGTCATTCGGTGCCAGGTATTGTTGGAATGCAGTTTCCGAGCGACTTTCTCCCTTGTCTTTGTTTCAGCTCCGATCTGCCCGACTTCCTGCTCCCGCTTCCTGTGCCTCCCCATCCATCCCAGCCCTGATCCCCCCCATGTCCTCTCCCAGTGTCTCCCGTCAGCATCTTTGGACAGAATTCCCGGTTCTACGATCTCACGGCTTCCGACCCGACTACGATTACGGATATCCCCTCGGCTTTGGATTTTCGGACTGGACGGATCCTGGCTTTGACCCTGCTTGTTATCCGGTCTTCTCTTTGGATTGCCCCAATAAAAGACCCTAGAACCCTGCCCGAGAATTCTGTCGTGACACAGCGCAACTGCATTCTGGGAAGAAGCCCATGAGCTGGCCTGGGCTGCCGGGAGGTTCCGGGGATCTAGGCGGGCATCGGCACAGCCACATGTGGCCAGCACATTACAAGGGGTTTCCAGTAAAGATCACGGTGTGGGAAACCCTCATTTCGTCAACATCTGGCAGCCATAAAGCCATGGGGATTTTTATTTTTCTCTCACATTCACTCTAATAGGACAAAAGATAAAACGATACTTTAACAGACGTACTATCATAGCCATTATTAGAGGTACTCTCAGCCAAATATGCCAAAAGTTTGTCTGCTCTCCACCTTCTTAATAAAATATTTTTTGACAGTAAGTACTGGAAAAAAATCACTTTTTAATGCCATTCATGACCATTCACTTGCCAGCGCCTCATAAATCAGGGTACCATTAGTGATCTAGAAGTCCAAACCACATTATTGTGTAATTCTGACGTAAAACTGGGCTTTGAATGACTGCTCCAAGCCCTCGTGTATAATTATTTAAAAGCAATCGGGATGTCTCGTGATTTTTTTTTCTGTCCTAGATCACATTATGTACACATATGTAATACAGTTTTTATTAACTTATATTTGCCAGTGGAATCCATCCATCCAGTCCTGGGTCACTGGGGGACAACAGTCCCCGTCCCAGGCAGCATAAGGCACAGTCGCAGGAGGAGCCACACATGACATGGAGGGAGACGCGAACACACACAGAGCAGGAGCAGGGCTCGCATTCCAGCCTCAGGCCCAGGAGGTGCAAAGCGACAATGATAGATAAGGAGTGACCCTGCAGACACAAATTCACTTAATTTGTCCTTCCCTGTGGTCTCAAATAAAAGATTAAAGCCTATTTCTATGGTAATAAAACCAAGAAATGTAAAATATTAGGTGAAGAGATCAGAGATAGCAAATCACATGTACTGAACACACTGCTATGTTGTCAAAACTCCTCCGGAGATGCATGCCGTATTAGATGGTGGAACTCTTAACATTTTTTTTTATTATCCATCTTTAATAAAATCCTGCTTGAGAACAAACAGAAAGATGGGGGCCAAAGGCCCCAGCGAATGGACCCTCAAATAACTGCAGTACACATGCAGGACTACATTCCCCAGAGAAAACAAATAGAAATAAATCAAGTCGCGTATTGACAAGTGGTTCTCCCCCTTAAGAAAATTGCCTCAGCGGGATATACAGAATTGTGGCGATACAGGGCCACTCCATTGCGCCCCTTTGGAGACCGGCAGTTAAACACCACGTGATTTTGTCTGCAGGCCATGCAGTCATATGTGCTCCCAAATATTTTCTGTTTTGCCGTTTTACCCCCTGCTGACCTTCTATTTTCCTGGACAATCTGGCCGTTATTGCCCATATTCCTGACGTCCCAGAAGCCTGATTTGACGATTACTGCGTTAACTGGCGGTAACTGAGCCCCGCGTGATGCTTTACGGTAATGCTCTGCTCCCGATTAAAATCTCTTGTACTGAAACCTGTCCTGCTAGCATCAGACACTTCATTGTGTTTCTGCTGAATGACGACGACCCCACAGCCCACCAGGTGAACGTAACCTGAACCGTAAGCATGCGTGGGACGGCAGCTGAGGGCAATGCTTTGACTGCCTACCACAACACCGCTGGAGCGCTGCCTGGGACACTGGAGAAGGCGAGGGGGCCGCGCATGCCATGCTAATGAATACAAAAATGCAATGCAGGATGAGAACAGCAGCACTGGTTGGAGTCTGCGCCCGGGCGTGCCCGAAAGAGGGCTCGTGTGGAGCTTGTGGGACAGGAATTGGCGGAAGGTGCCAGCGTGCTCATCCACACACCTGCGTGTAGCAGAAGCTTAGGTGGTATATGCTGTGGCGTAATAAATAATCTATATAAACTCACCGTGGGCCTATAATCTGCTTCACTGCAGAACTTCCCCTGCATATCGACACTAGAGTGACGTAAATCCTTGGCACTCCGGGAAGATTCTAAGATTAGCACGTAATGGTATATAATTGCCACTACGTAGCAGCATATCAATTCTACAGCATTAGTAATATTAAATCCCCAGGGACATTATGAGAAACAACAGTAACAAGCGCTACAATGACAACTCTAACAATGATAATTGCCGCGGCCATATTTCTCATTGCGAAGGGATGAGAGCAGAGCGTCTGGTTCAGGGCGAGGGGGAAGCTGGCACTACTGACCGCAACTGTCACAGGAGAACGCGGGGGGTGGGGGGAAATAATTACAGCTCGCCTATCAAAACTGTTTACCCGGCGGAGTAGCTGTGCTGCCAGGTTGGCCATGACCCATGAACCTGCCCTCCCCCCCGAGACTCTTGTTAGACAAAAATGGCTCCTGGTTATTAGGGGATAGACTGCTTGCTTTTATTCCGCGTGACCGTTATTAGGACGCCGCCGCATATTTTATTTTCAATCAGAATCATACAGGATTAATGAACAGGTCTCTCCGAAACCCCCGCCGGCGGATTTAACAGCGAGCTGGATTCTTCCATGAGTGGCGGCACTGGACATCGGGCACGGCGAGGCGCTCCACGCCAGCTGCTGGGCGCAGCTCGCATGCGCGAGGCGTCGGCACCCGCTGAAACCTGCTCCATGGGCAGCCCGGGGGGCAGTAATATATGCACATTATTACATGAATGACACAGGAGCAAACAGACAAAAGCAAAAAGTGTGATTTCATTCAGAGAGCATTTCCCAGCATATTTTGCACTGGGTGTCGGTAAATATCATGGTAAAAGTCATCAAGCTTTTGTGCGCAACCTTCACCCAATTTTCTGCAGAATACAAAGCCAGAGGAACCTTTCAGCTTCACCCTTTTCCATTGTGCTTTAATTATGCTTGTGATCTTTATTTCACTTAGGAGGAAACCGAACATTACACATTTTAATATGGATTCCCGGTTCCAAAAAGGTTGGGATGCTGTGTGAAATGTAAATAAAAACAATGATGCAATGATTTGTAAGTCATATAAAGCTGTATTTAATTGAAAATAGAATAGGGACAACATATGAAATGTTGAAACTGAGAAATTTTATTGTTTTTTTGACAAATATATGGAAAAGACTGGTAACTGAGCAATGCTAAAACAAAACACCTGGTTGAATATCTCACTACTAATTAGGTTAATTGGCAACAGGTCAGTAAAATGATTGGCTATAAAAGGAGCCCCCAGAGAGGCCAAGTCTCTGTACAGTGAAGATGGGGAGAGGTTCACCACTTTGTGAAAGACTGTGGGCAAATAGTGCAACAATTTAAGAATAATGTATGGATGTAACAATCTGGATATTTCATCATCTATAGTACATAATATTCAGAGAATCCTGAGATCTCTCTGCATGCAAGGGACAAGGCAAATGCAGGATGAAACTCTACCATTGAAAGAAGAGTCCATATCTAAACAGGATCCAGAAATGCCATTCATTTTATTTAAGATGGACTGAGGCAAAATGCAAAACTGTCATATAAATCAAAAATTCAACCTCTTTTTGTAAATCATGGAAAAAGAAGAGGGACCGTCCAGCTTGCTTTCAGCGGACAATACAAAACCAGCGTCCGTGATGGTGTGGGAGTGCACTGGCGCCCATGGCTTCAGTAGCTTGTATATCTGGGAAGGCACCGTGGTCGTTGAACAATTTATAAAGGGTTATGGAGCAACATATGCTGCCATCCAGACAACATCTTTTTCAAAGCAGGCCTTGTATATTTCAGCAAGGCAACGCCAAACCTCATTCTGCATGTATTACAACAGCCGGGCTCCGTGGTAGAGGAGTCCGGGTGTTAGAGGGACCTGCCTGCCACCCACTGAAAACATTTAGCACATAATGAAACAAAAAATATGACAAAGATCCCGAATTGTTGAACATTTGAAATCCTATAAAAGGAAAGATTGGGACAACATTTCACTTTCAAAACTCCAGCAACTGCTCTCCTCACTTCCCAAACATGCCCCTCTCCTAACTTTGTTGAAACATGTTGCTGGCATCAAATTCAAATTGACCATATATTTGTCATAAAACAATAGAATTGCGCAATTTCATCATTTAATATGTTGTCCTTGTTCTATTTTTCAATTAAATATGGGTTTATATGATTTGCATTCTATTTTTATTTACATTTTTCACAGCAACCTAACTTTTCTGGAAACAGGGTTGTTTTATGCATGTGACTTGTGTGATATGCTGCCTGGGATAGGCTCCACCCTCTCTATACCATGTTTGTACTGGGTTTGGAGCCACCAGAACAACTTCATTGGCAGACTAGGGTTTCACAGTACTTTCAGGGGAGCCCATCTGCACACCACTACTACACCGAGCTGGTATTTTTGCCTTCCTGTTAGCTTTGACAATTCTCCTCCGACCTTCCTCGTTAAGAAGGGCATCTCCCCGGCAGAGCTTCGGCTGGCTTTGGGGGCGTCGTGCCATTCTCTACAAATTCCAGACTGCATTGTAATTCTGAAACCACTGTGTCTGACACCACACTGGAATTCACTGAGATCACGCATCTTATCCATCCTAATGCTCAGTCAAACACTAAGTGAACCTTTTGACCGGACTGTGTGCTGTATGTATCCAGTTGATTCGCTGTTTGCGTTAAGATGCAGCTATGCCTATTAATCTGGCCACTGAGTGTGCAATATATTTCACATTGAGTCAGAGTTTTTTTCGGATGAAGATTAATGCTCTTTGGTTCTAGTCTTAAGCATTTCCCATCTCACTGCACCTTTGTCATAGTCTTTACATAGATAAAATTGTTCCTTATTGTTCTTTGCCTACAGACACACATACACACACACACATACGCACACACACAAATGACAATGCAACGCAAAATGCAGATATCCAAATACAGTACTCCCAAAAAGCCCTGGAGTGCATTACAAAAAAACCTTCCCATCAGCACTTGTGCTTCCAGTGCGTCACTCTGCGTGACAGACACCGAGTTCATTCTGATACAGGAATTCCTTGAAATCCTGTCTGATGCGAAAGCATACAACAGGGTCACGGTTACCATTGCGGATAAGCAGGCGCTGTAAGACATGCGTCTCTGATGCGGTGGAGCCATGTTGCACATGCTGCAGTGTAGGGGCTCCTGAAACTTCCCGAGGTGGGGGGGTTCCACAGAGTTTTAAGCTAAATCAATAACAATGTCATAAAAGCACTTGGCGTGTGTGGTGTATTAAACAGTGCGGGAGGGAGCACGTTCTGTCAAGGATTTCAGAATATTATTTATGTGTTTATAAAAGCAACTTCCTGTTTCTTGTGGGGGCATTATTTTGACTAATGAAAAATATGCTTCGTATAATAAACTATTTGCCTTAGTGCCCTGTGTTAATGGCCTGCTTATGCCTGCTGAGGATGGTTTGTAATGAAGGGGCATCACTATTTACCCAATAATAGTTGAGACCCTGTGTGCTGTTAACACAGTCTAAATTGCATTTTGTATAACTGCGTGCTGACTTCTGTCAATGTCTGAGTTACGGATTTAATCATCTGTCCATCCATACATCCTTCCATCTGCCATACATTCACAACTTTTGCACTACAGGGCTGTGCTGAGCCTGGAATCTATCTCAGGAAGCTTGGGGCAGGAGGTTGAGGACACCCTGAACAAACTCACACTGAAACAGAGACAGCATGTCAGCTAACTGCATGGTTCAGGATTTAGGGGAGGAAACGCACTAAAGGACTGGGTGAGCAGGCACAGGCAAAGAGCCGGGGGTCAAACCAGTAGCGGGCGTGGACGTGAAACCTCAGTGCTGTGCCTGCTGAACTGCTCTGCTGCCCCTCATTCAAATCGGCTTCTGTTTAGATTCCCGTTACATGCTGCTACTGTATGCAAGGGACAGGCATGTCCTGCATGAGATGCTTTGCTGGGCAGAGCATATTAATGAAGAGTATCATCGGTATCTAGGCCTCATTCCCGGCTCTTTTAATAATCCGTGCAAACTTGATCTCCGCAGGAAGCCGGAATCCAATCCTCGAGTTAAATCCACTCGCCCGAATTTCATGTCCGTCTCCGGTGCGCTCATGCGAACCTGACTGGGCGCATCAGCAGGAGAGCAGCGTCCGACAGGCAGCGGCACGCGATTACAGGCCCGCGTATCCTGAGCTGGGGTGGCTGGAGTCCCGCGTGCGGCTCTCCAGCGCTGCCCTGCGATAAGATAATCAGCTGCGCCAATCCGGCTGCGGCCGCTCGCCAGGCTAATGAGTCACTGAAGGTGTTGGGTGAGGAATGACGTGCCATCCTGGATAAAGGTACCTTCTCTGCACGTAATTATTTTTCAGGCCTTAAGCTCTAGGATTTTGATGTTTTTTTGCACATGTTCCTCTCAGCTGTGTGTGGGGAACATCCATGAATCAAGAGGATAAACGTAATCGCAATAAACGCCCCGACCAAACTTAGAAACAGTTCACGGATCCAGTTCCACTCTAAAACTAACTCCTGGATACAATTTAAATTTTAGGCACATATACTAAATTATCGTCCTTGGAGACACATATGGAAACCTTGACTATACACTAGTGGCCAAAATTGTGGAAAAACGTCCAATTTTTCAAGATTGCGGAACTTCATTCAACTGCTGCTCCAGTTACTTATTTAATCGTCCAATATATGATATATGTAACATTCTTTCATTGTTTTATCATCAATATTCTTCTAATAAATTTTAAAGTGTAATGCCAAAAATGTTTCCACTAGCATATGCACACATGGGTAAGAACTGTCGTGTCAGAAGATTGTCGGTTTGAATCCCACAGCTGGCCTGTGGACGCTGCCGTTACACCCGTCAGCAGGGTCTTTTGGGGGGGGGGGGGGGGG
>JABFDZ020000044.1:27901097-27912438 GCA_019775955.2 Pollimyrus isidori | reverse complement strand
TCCTTTTCCTTTTAAATAATTTAATGGGGGGTGCTTTTTAAATTCTAATCATTTTTAATTAATAAAATTTAGGTTAATTTGTAAATCGTTTTTAATAAAGAACAACCCCCCCCCCCCCCCTCGAAACTGTGTTATTTAAGTCTCAACCACATGATGGAAGCTCCATATGCCAGACAAAAGTGTTTTTATTAAACGACCAAAACAAGTATTTTATTGTACCAAGGAAAATAATATCAAAGAAGGGAAACAACCAAACCACATTTTTATCTGCAATTTTCCCCTCACTGTATAATCTTAAACCACAGCGTGTGCTATTTGGGGTCTGCGCGTATCGCAGGCATGTCATGTATATTCGATTTGGATGCAAATGATTGGATGGAGATGATAATAGTCGTGATGTATGCCGGAGCAGGCAATCATTGGTATGGCAATAAATGGTAATAGCTATGTTCCCTCTCACTGAAAATAACCACACAACATGCTGAGGTAAAATTCATGGGAGAGGTTTGGCTTCTCCTGCCATGAAAATGAGTTCTCAACCTCTCATTTAACTAGAACCAACCTCTCAAGCACATTATACTGCCAATGAATAAATGTCTTTTATTTATCTTCCACTTCTTCCAGTTTCTGACGTAAGCATTTTCTGTGCTTACTAATAATTTAGGTGCCAGGTTTACATTTTCATGCCATTTAGAGATTCTGTACAATGAAAAAAATACACGTATGAAGAAAAATATGTAAATAAAATAACAGGTCAAACTCAGATTCAGCCCAAAATATTGGGGTTAAGACCCAGTAGTTATTTTACCATCAAAAAGGTAATGATCCTGTATTATTGACATGAAACTTTCTTGACAAAGGCCGGCTACTGGCAATGCACTGCATGCTGCAATAACTTTTTCCATCCGGATACATTGCTGCATGATAGTCGCACTATACTTTGCGGTGACTGAAAAACAGGACACAGGCAAAATTCACTGTCTAAGAACAAGCGTCCTCTGATGCCGCAGCTTTCCAATCCAAACCCAATAAAGAGTCTTGTCTGCAGATAGATTTTTTCATTTTTCTTCATATATCAGAAAAATCACCTCCAGCTTACTTGTAGTCAGCCTCATCATTACGAGGAATATATATCAAATGGCATACAAATTGGTATTTCAGCCCTGCAACTAATCTGTCTGATCAAAACTTCAGATTACAGCTGTATGTTAATTGTGAAAATATGAAGCATTTCAAAACTTTAAAAAATATACATGATATGTAATACATTAAGTAAATGTTATCCCTTTAGACCAGACCTAAACGAATACATGTACGTTGAAATGCAGAAGGGAATAGATTTGTTACTGTGGTCGTTTTATACCAAACCATTACAAATCAAATGCCATTAACATTTCTCTGTAGAAGGCCATATACAAAGTCTCTTTTGTAACAGGAAAGTCCTGGGGGCAAGGAGTTTTACCTAATTAATGAGTGATTTAATATCTGCATAATTCAAGCAAGGTGGAAAACACAGCTAACTTCAAGCTGGCTTTTCATTTCTCAAGCCTCCGGGGTCCAGCTGCAAACTCTTACCGGCTGCTTAATTGCACTGATGAAGCCATGATGTAAAATGATAAAATGCACTACTGTGCGATAAACCGCAAATTGTATTAAACTTGCCAGATATAATGTAATTCGTATGGTAACAAAGTGCAAATTATGAGTGTGAAGTAAGCAAAGGCGAAAGCGTGAATCATTCGCCGTATAACAATACACTTATATCTACTTTCCTAAATCTCCAGGTGTGCCTATTCTTTATACTGTAAGTCGCAGTGTTTCTTGCGCACTTTTCAAGATAAAAAATCTATAAAATCCCAACCTTTCATTTAGCTGCCAACTGCGATTGTTTAAAAGCCGATTGGATTGTTTTAAATCAACCTGGTCTATCACCCTCAGCCTTCACTGTCCAGTTATCCTGTCCAGATGGAAGACTGTGAGAAACAGCTCAGATGAAGTCAGTAATGTGATACAGCTAAGACAGGCTGGGGCTGCATACAAAAAGGACAATGCAGCGAGCTCTGTTTCAGCCACACTGAAGATATTATCCTCTGATGCTTCTCAGTACTCTACAGTAAGCAGGATCTCTGCACCTTCTAGGTATGTGACCGTTAAATATTTAAAATGTATAAAATAACTAATACTATAAAGCTTTTAACCACCCCATGGATTTTTCATAAAGCATGAGTTCTGTAGGAATCATAATCCCTCATTGCAGTCGTTAAATACTTCACAGTCCTCACATTTTGTAGAGTCATTTTTGAGCATTTCAATTAGATTTTTATGGCTAATTCATAAGCAAAGCCACAAATCAAAGAAAAGCTGGAAAATGTTAATACCTGTATATATAATATCCCTTCATCATGTCATTACATAATTATATGTATATCTGTATGCATTCCTCTGTGTGTGTGTGTGTGTGTGTGTGTGTGTGCGCGCGCGCAATGTTATCACTGTTGCCTCCATCAGAATTTTTGTGTATACATACTAATAAAAAGTTCAGGAGTGGATTAGTCTACTTGCATGTTATGAATATTAAAAGGATATTTTAGCAGCGGGTGGCTGGAAAGATAATTCATTAGCATTGACTCTTAATGCCATTCCACAGTGTCCCTCCACTTCAGGATTCTCCACATTCTGTTTGTGCGAGCTGTCCATGTGACCATGGGGAGCACTATGTAAATTGGGGGCTATTTGTTGTTAATTTTCTAATAATTAAATGGGTTGCGCCTGGTTTTTATGTTTTTTATTTGTAAGTCATTATTGCTGCTTGGTGTACCGTTGGGAAGTCTGAAGACTGAGACAAAAGACTGAGCATTATAGAACAATGCTGCCAATGTAGCTACTAGGAGTTGGCATTGACCTGATGACAGTAATAATAACAATGATAATATGAATAATATGAATAATAATAATAGGGGTAGCAGGGTTTGAGCCCCTTGCTCGGCTCTGTGTGTAGAGTTTGAATGTTGTCTCTGCATTAGTGGGGTTTCCATGCAGTTTCCGGATCGTGGGGTTTCCTCAAGGTTCTCACCCCATGGAACAAAACCATGGTAATGTATTGGAGTTGCCAAACTATCACTAGGTTTGAATGTGAATGGTGTGTGGTTATGCTCTGCAATGGGTTGGCGCCCATTGCCAATTGTTTCCAGGACAAGCTTCAGACACCCACAACCCTGGACAAGTGCCATAGAAGATGAATGAATGAGTGAATGAATGGATGGATAAAAATAGTACTTAGTGTAAACCAATTTTGTTTGACCCAAGAGACTCTAAATATGTATCATTTCTTTGTGGACTCTTGATACTAGGTCTCGAGTTTTGCGGCATTGGCTCAAAAAATAAGGTAGTATGATGTTGAATCTCAAATAACTGTCCTTTGTCACACAAACTACATTGCTGCCAGAGTTGTGATGTGTTATGTGTGCCAGATCATAATCCTAAGCTCCACCAAACAAGTAGACGTTTGTTTCAGCAGAAGCAATTCAATGCATCGTAGCTCTAGGCAAGGTAGTTTGAGCTGAAGACGTTGAGGTCCATCATTGGTCTAACAAGTGTGAACCTCTTGATACTCCATTTGAAGTCACTGTCCTATGCAGTACTGCCACAATGATGCATATGTGCCTTGTTGTTGATGCCAAGATCTGGACACCATGTTTTCCTCAACAACATATTAGCCAATTCCAAGAATCATGTTGCAAATGGCATAGACATTCTTTAGAGTTAGCCTGAATTCTGAACAACCATCAGCAACTATTGAAGTTTATTGTTACGAACAACACAGGGGCTGGGCCACCTGCTTTCATCTTTCCTACATAGTTGACATAGCTGGCTTGTCAATGAGCACCAAGGAAATGCATGTATCCTTAGTTTTGGAAGGCTGCACAATCCAGGTCAACCTTGAAGCTGATCCTGGTTCCATCATGGCACTTCATGATGCTTCTTTTCAATTTGTTCCCCTTTGTAAAATGCTTTAAAGCAGTACTGTTCAGTAATGACCCTAGAATAGATATTACTTGCGAAACAACAGATGAAATTCAACACCAGGAATGGATGAAAATCTGAGTTACCAGCCACGTCTCGTGACAGTTTGGATGCATTTTTGGGAGGCCTTCTGCCGCAGCAGCTCTGCCAGCAGGTTGGTATAATGTGTCCTTGCTATCTCCAGGAAGTCGTAAAGCAAGCCAAAGAATTAGAGGCCATCCTGAATGACCTTGTTGCTTTTAAGATGCCCCACAGAGCTGCACGTGCCGTTATCCACGTCAAAGAGGAGGTGAATGAAGAGACTAAGCCAGAGATGGCTGCTCCAAGCCGACAGCTGACGTGCACAATGTGTGGTCGAGGATACTCCAACCGAGAGTGCAGACAGTTGGGCCGCCAGGTCGACTTTGCACCACTGTTGGGAACCGTCCCAACATGGGAAGGCTAGCCGAGGGAGGATCTCATCAGCCATTGATCATTGCTCCCAACATTGCCAATATGGGCCGACTGGAACATGATCAAAGCAGCTTGCAAATCTTCTGCCAAGTCCAGGGGAGGATCATCATAGCCCTCGACATTGGCTCCACCATCAGCCTGCTGCGGCGAGAGATTTTTCCAGATGTGAAGGACTGGCAAAGGATCCGCACGTGGGTGGGCACAGTGAATGGGTTGACTGTCTGTATACTTGGTCACTATGTCCCTCTGCGTTGGCCCCTCCTCTGTTGAGCGATCAATCCTTTTACCTGGCTGACATTGCAGATGACTGTATCATTGTCCTTGACGCTCTCACCAGGCTAGGGATGGTAATTGAAACAGTACAATATCAAGTCCACCTTTTCATCATCTGTCGCACTACCGGAACCGCCAACAAGGCGGAAAAGGGGAATCCAGTCCCTGCCAAAGGGGCTAGCCAACATGCTAGCCAGCTGCTAGCATGGCCTGCTGACTCAGAGTCAGCTAAACTGCACATATCAGATCCCAAACTCCAACTTAAGTTGCCGCTATGTCTCCAATGCATGCAAGTTACACCACTACCGGCCAGCCTTACCTTTTCCCAGCATGCACTATGGGTATTGCCTCAAACTAATTAGACTGACGCATCAGCTGCTTCACTTAACAAATACGTACTCCTAATACCACCATTATGTTGCTAGACTATTGCTAGACAAACTCCAGCTTTCATAGCAGTGTACCAAAGCTTTGTAAGAGCTATCTCCTACAACTGCAGTAAGGAATTTGAACTGATGGATGATATGATAATCCAGCTCAATTTCCAACATCTCTTGCCAGAAAATGTTGTGAATATCCGCACCCCAGTATGGTAACACCAACTGAATAGTGAGTAAATCATCTTTTTTTGGATTAACTATGAAACACAGAGAGAAAGTCTTAAATATATATGTAGGTAGCAAAATTTAACGACAGACAGTGTCTGGATCTCTCCTTCCACTGAGAAGAAAAAAACAAATGGATCACAGCTATTCAATGTGGACAATTTGTGGCTCAATGGAATGACTTATAAGAACTTGTTTCCCTTATCAAAAGAAGTTGATGTTCTGTGTAGGAGATTCAGGGTGGTTTAACTTCCTCAGTATCTGAAGTAGTTAGTTACTAGCTACTAGTTAGATGCTGATTTCGAAGACTCCAGTAGCATTCTTCAAGCAATGATTGCCTTCAATGGCTTCTTAACTAAAATACAGCAAAAAAGGGAACCGATCAGTTGAGCCACATTATCATTACCTGAAGCAGTTACCAATCCAGGTAAAAGCACTGTTATCTTGACGGTACACTGGATTTGCAGCTTTCTGAATTTCATGGCAAGCTTAGTGCCATAGTAGGATCCCCTACAACAGCAGATGCGGTAGAGGCAGTTCTTAAAGTGGCAAAATAGCTGTCAGAAGGTCTTAAGAAAAAAAATGCTTAACATTGAGACAAGCAACATTGGGGGTGAGGCTTTATAGTCTCAAGTTTCAGTTGAGGGAGAGCAAGTAGTGGTGCAGTAGCCAGAGCACTACTATGTGCTGAGAGATCCTAGTGGTAGTGGAGACAACCCCAATTGACTGAGGTTCCAAATATGAACCCGCAGTGATGCGACTCTGTATAGACCACATAGGGGTGGAAGGAGCCAAAGAAAAGATGATGTCCTAAATTGTTAGCTTTGTCTGGCTAAAACCTATCAGCTTATAGCTCCTTGAGTAAGGAAGATAGAAAGGAAGTAGCTCGGAGACATTGCAACTTTGTGAGTGCTGGCAATGACCAAGGTGATAGATGACCTAGCGGCTAAGGAGCTTTGATCTTGTCAGCTGGATGGCCGAAATGTGGGGCTGGTATTGCATCAGTTGGAGGAAGGTCAGCAACCACACCAGGAACAGCTGCAGCCCTAATCCACTCTCATGAAGCTCCTTTTTGCACAGTGCCCAGTTCAGAGGTACATCTGGCGCACATATGGGTATGAATGGGACATTATGGGGATCGCTAAAATACTCTTTTACCTCAGGCACTTCAGGCATGACATGGAGGTTATTTGCCTTCTGCATTACATCATACCTCGAAGAAGGTGGCCCCTTAGGCAGTCTCATGGCCCACTGCGACAACTCGGAAGTGCAGTGCTTGCCGCATAGTGTGCTGTAACAACTGCTACATCCTTACGGCCATGGACTATTACACTAAATGGCTCGAGGTGTTGCTACTCTCTTGCTACTCAAGTTCTCCATCCTCTATAGCTCTATAGCACCTTACCTCACCAGGCAGAACCGTTAATAGCCCGCAGTGCGGCTAGAAACTGAGCCATCAGCAATCTGGCGTGAAAATGTCCTCAAAGGTTCAGCCCTGAGACGGCGTACTCAGGAAAGATGTCATTCCCAGTCCGAGGATCTATGAGTATAAGAAGCCAGCAGGTACTGTAGTTTAGCATTATTATGGTGGGTGGCTGAGATGCTACTTCATTAGCATGGAATAATGGCAATATAAAGGATTTGCCTGCATCTGACTGGTTTTATTTTGAGTGTTTGTGGGTATGCTGTGCAGCCTTCCCATTATGCACATTATGCCTATTTGTCATTAATTTATTCTTTCGTTTCCATTTTAAAGGGTTTCGTTTACAGCCTTTTACTAAAGTAAGTCAGATACGTTCTCTGTCTTCGCATCTTTTCACTTTGCCAGTGGGGCGTTGGATGTAAACAGTTGCAGGTGGGCTCCTGTGAGTCAGAAGGATGAGAGGGGCCAACCTCAGAACTTCCCCATCCCCGAACTCATGATGAAAACATTGCTGCCCCTACCTCTACACTGCATCATGTTGCCGCTGCCAACAAGAGGTAGCAACACAATGAATGTTTTTAAACTAGGACACATTATGCAGCCCCTGCATACAACACGAACTAAAAACCAAGATCAGATAGATAGAGTTCAGATGTCAAAGCATATCTGTGTCTCTAAAAGCTGTTCATATTACTGTCCTTTTTAAGATGGCTTTTTGTGGTTTGTCACTATGTTGACAGGTTTATTCTTTCCCAGTAAAATATTAGCATGTCACATGCAAAATATCTTAGCTACTGTATCTAAAATCATACCTCATCCACTGTCACCGATGGGGTACCATGCTTATGGAATAGTTACAATATGACATGTACAAGAAACAGTCAACAGTTTTTGGCTCTGTCTCGTAAAATTACATAGTATGTAGTTATCATTTATCCTTCATAATCTTCATTTGTATCTATTTTCAATAATTTGGACCATATTGACCTTCAGTGCAGTGGGGGAGATATCAGCTTTTAAACGAATGGTTTCTTATTTCCTGAATCATCTAATGTATGTTCTTTGGCAACAACCTAATAAACGTTGATCATGATAATTATTACCTAATAGTATGCCGTTTGTTTTTTATTTTGCTCAAATGTCCGGTCAACTGCATTAAAGGCCATATCGTGGTGTATTTTTATGGGGAGCCACTGATTTCTGTGCCCTCTTAGACACCAAATTAAAGGGCTAATGTCCTAGTATTGATTTTTCGCTTCTTTAATTTGCTGCTTATTTATGGATGTATGTCTTTTCCCTGGGAGGATAATGAAGCAGAAACACATACAGTTTCAGCTTCTGGGAAGGCTATTTTTCCACAAGAGAACCTCACTATTATTTTACTTTTTCTTACTCTGATGTAATACTTACATACACTTACAGATTTTGAAACGTGCAAGTATACCAATTGAAGTATGTTCATATCAGTGTATGACTGTGACTGTTTATATGTGTATATAATAGCAACCTTTAATCTGTTTAATGGTCTATAAAGGCTTAGGTGGTAAATACGTCGGCAGCCTGGTTCAATTTAATGGCCGTTACGTTGCCCATCTGGTCCACATGTATTTACTGAAGGACAGGTTTCAAAATGGAGACAGCCCAGCTGCTAGCATTTAAAACCACGGCAGCATGGCAGGGCACTGACAACCGCCCGTTTTCAATAAAATAGTTCAATAAAATAAATAGCTGAGCAGTTCCTAAGCGAGCCTGGCTTCAGGAGGCTGGTAATGTGGCTTTTTGTTTTGTTCCGCCGAAACACGTTAATTGTACAATGGCATACAATGCTGGCTGTAGGCTTGCACATTAACTATGAGTCTGTTCATGGTGAGACATGCAGTGTGGGCGGTGGAGATGCTGGCAGACTGTGCAGACCGTGCAATTTCCTCTGTGAATGACTCATAAAAACATAATAAATACAATTAAGCACCCGTGATTACTGTGTGATTATTTATTCCTTATATTCACAGAATATTGTGGCGTTTTTGGGGAAATGTATACAAACTATATGACAGTCACAGAGGTACTAACAAATATTAGTCATTAACTGATAATTGCGTCAATTAGGTGATGGGAAAGGATTAAGTTAAAGCAACATATCATGTTACTCTCAAGGTATTTATGTAAAATTCCTTCGTTTTCCTATTCAGTTTGACTTGCTCAGGTTTCATGTGACATTTAACAAGGAGTATAAGATAAACTGAACAAGCAGTAAGAGGAAACAAAATGTGATTATTAAGAATAATTATAAGCACCCTGTCATTCACTAATACAATTTTTCATTTCTGCACTCTGCAGAAATGTATGAGGAAGATAGCAGATAGAAATCACCCCCTTTATGAAGCCCATATTCATTCATTTGACCATGGTAATTTACTGTAATTTACTCTGGTGAACGCACGAGGTATAATATTATCCAGCAGCAGTAGCACTCAGTCCACACTGGTCAAGGCTACATCTTCTGACTCTCTCAACATCTTTGTTTGCCAGACTTTCCTCTCCCCTTACTCCCGAAGGTTCATCTACGCTGGTCGCGACCTCACAGCTCTCTCTCCTCCTTGATGTGTGACTGGCTTAGAAAGAGGAGGAGGATTCAAGCAACGGGGCAGAAAGAGGAGGTGCAGGGAGGATTAGCAGGAGGAGGAAGATGGATTGAAAAGGTTGCATGGACGACAGAAACCATTCAGCTTGGCAGCAGCTAGCGTCGGCCCGGTGTTTGCAAGGAAAGGAAGAAAATACCCGCATTGTTGTGCTCATCAAATCTATGCTTATTAAATCTACACTATTTTCAGTTTGTCGCACAATTTATGTGATAAATGAAAAAGCAAGTAAATGGACCTGATGTGGTTTGCAGATGACAGTCAGATTCATCCGGAGGTGTGTGTCGCTCTCAATGTTTTCAATAATTTCCCTTAAATCTTGTCCACCAAAGTGTTGTTCGGCTTGAAACCTCAGTGCTATGTGGCGTTAATGGGCATGCCCAGTCTTTATCCTGTGCTGACTGTCTGTTGCTGGATGTGGGAGGTGCTGCGAAAGATCCAAGCTCAGCTAATGGCAGGAGGCAGTGACTGCAGGCCGCTAATGATGGGAACACTCATCGAAGCTGCCGTCTTGTCTGGCTCTTTGCACTGTTCGCTGCAAGTCATCTCTGACTAACCACCTTTGTGTCCCACCGCGACGACGATGGAGTACACAACTGTACCCTTGATGTTATTTATAAAGTCATCATTAACTCTACTGGTTTGGCATGTACTTGGCCTCAGCGTCTCTGGTTCCCGTGGCCTGCATCCGTTATGTTTGTCACAGCGCTCGTGAATGGTGTCTTACTCATTCTACATGTGCTTAGTATTTGTTAATAGAACCACAAAAGACTTGTTTTATGGCAGGGTGCAGTGGCTGTTAAAAGAGCGCTCCAAAACTCTGGCTGGATAAAAAGGATACTGTGGTGAAATGTTTTTTGGGAAAGCCTGTGAATAAATTTTTGTACATGCACATGTCCCTTATTAGGTGGATGGATGGATGGATATTTAAATGTTAAAGCCACAATGATATAATATTTCTGTCTATGAAATCAACATAATATCAATATGACACCTTTTAGAATATCTTCCTTAAACAGCATATAGCAACAAATATAATCTTGTTTTTCATACTGTATGCTGCCCCATATAAATATGTCTGTTACAGTTGTAGATATCATGGGCTACTCTGACTTTGTCAAAAATTACTTGAGCGTCTAGTGCTTGAAGTGTGAAAAAACATGCCGGTACTCACCTTGTTATTCATGAGAGGTGCCAGGACACAAGAAGCCTCCGAAGAGGAAAACAACGAGCTACCACTTGTCTATACCAAATAATGTGATTAAACACCAGATCCCTTTAAAGCAGATTTTATCAATACATTGAAAATAAACAAACAAACAAACAATCAAATGAAAATCGGTTGCACTTTACTCGAAGCTCTCACCTCATAATGAATTTTAATTGTCGGTATTAGAATGTCGGCCGGCACGGTGGTGTAGTGGTTAGCACTCTTGCCTCACACCTCTGGGACCCAGGTTCTGGTCTCTGCTTGGGTCACATGTGTGTGGAGTTTGCATGTTCTCCCTGTGTTGTCATGGGGTTTCCTCCGGGTACTCCGGTTTCCTTCTACAGTCTGAGGCTGATTGGAGTTGCCAAATTGCCTGTAGGTGTGCATGTGTGCATGGCTGGTTTGTGAGTGTGGCCTGAAATGGGCTGGCCCCCCGTCTAGGACTGTTCCCTGCCTCGTGCCCGTTGCTTCCGGCATAGGCTCCGGACCCCCCATGACCCAATAGGATAAGTGGTTTGGGAAATGGATGGATGGTATTAGAATGAATAAAAAAGCATTACAGGATCTTCTATGGACAGTCATAATAGTGTTGATTATAATACTTCATAAGCTCTAATGAAGCTTCTCATTTATAGTACACTATACAGGACTGTCACAGAAAATTAGAATATTGTGATAAAGTTCTTTATTGTCCGTAATGCAATTAAAAAAACAA
>JABFDZ020000044.1:27869280-27898908 GCA_019775955.2 Pollimyrus isidori | reverse complement strand
TATATATGATTGAGTAGCCAGCCACAGCTACAGCTGTGCCCCCTTCCTAACCCTGTGAATGAACATGCCCTCCTCCATACATTTTCATACAATTTTTCTCATTAAAGAAAGTCACATGTTTGTTATCATGTGGTCAATCAAGGCAATATATTGAAAGGGTGCATCTGCCTGGGTTAACATTATGACCACGGTAAGGTCCTGATCATACCATGTTTGTCTTTCCTCTGTGCCAAGCAGTCACACATTTATGCTTCTTCAAAATGAATTGAAGAAAAATTGAAAGCACCAGGCAAGGTCTTCCTATATCTTGTAAAAGCTATGAATGTATTCCAAGCAATACAGATTTTTTTTTTGTGCTACAATTTTGTATTGTTACATGCATATCATCCATCCATCTTCCAGTTATGTATCTTGGATATGATTTTGGGGAGCCTGGTCACACAGGACAGATGGTAGGAGGACACCATGAATGGGATTCCAGTCCATCACAAATTCACGCAAAATTTACCCGAACCGCATGTCTCTGGACTGAACCCATACACTGTAAAGAGAGAACACCCACACAGCACAGGGTGAATACGCAAACTGACAGGCTGAAGGGTGAAGTGAAGAATGCGAACCACCAACCCAAAAGGTGTGAGGGGACAGCCCTATCCAAGAGCTACCCTTAAACCTTGCCTTGATATGTTTTTTCTATATTTACGAGTTCCTTTTCTTTTCCTTAGTCAAATGTTCTCTCAGAGTTCTTACATCATCAAACAACCATGTATGAGATCGTTGCATTTGTGTTGTTTTGTATTTTTACCAGTATTTTGTTAATAAATACTTAAATATTTAAAGAATTTCTGTTTATGAAACAAATCAAAGTAGTATTTTCCTTACTTTGGTCGGAACGAATTTGTTTTACAATCAGCTTGCGTGTCATTCCTGAACCTAAACAAAAGACACAAATTGTGGCTGACAAAATATTTACTGAAGGGATTTAAGTGAAGAGCAGTAAGACTACAAAGCTTCTTTAGCACAAGGGTCAATTTGGTTTTACTCTGCGTCTGTCATGCTCGCTAAAGCCCCATGAATTATGGATGCTACCTGTACCGGTTTCATTTTCTACACATCAATACTCATCCTGCCAGAAACCCTCTGATACTGTACTCCATACATGCCAATATGAGCTATCTGTGCCCGCTTTCAGCTGATGCCAGTGGACATCACACCTATTTGCTCCAAAGTTGACATGCATGCGACATATTTATCTCTAGTTTTGGGTGATTGTAAGCATAAACACAAGAACACAGATAAATAAATGCAAATCAGTACAAGCAAATAATGTTCGCAGCTATTTAAGAGGGTGGTAATGGTGCGTTTTAAAATAATAAATGTAGCAAGACTGGTTAAATTAATACGTGCCACATACAATAGTATTATTTATGACTTACCTCCATTGATACTTGTCATGTATAACATTATTGGCTCATTGGTTGACAATAATAATCCTGAGGAAGTATCAGGCCCAATATAGAGGCATTCTTTGTCCAAGCCTTCATTAGCTAAATCAGGCAAATCAATCTAATACATAATTATAACAGCTGCGCAAAATTAACTGAAGTAAAAGTCATAGCATAAAAACAACAGCAATTATAAAGCTAACCAAAGACTCTAGCATTGCTCCTTTAATCTTCTTCCATAACAGCCCATTTACAGTGTTAAACGTCCACACTTGACGAACATAAATCTCACACAGTAGTACTTCCAAGAATGCTTCAGTCATAATTATTGCAGAATTTGATAAGTGACAAAAAAGTTCCAAAGGGAAAAAAAAGGAAAAATAAAACTTGACCGGGCCGTTTGTTTTATTACTAGTTGGCCCATTTCAGGACTCATTAAGAGCATATGAGCCCCCGCAGTTTGAGGAATTTCTGAGATTTCTTCCATGGTTAATAACATTGTCACCTTTGTTCCGTTGGCGCAGGCTGAAGGGATGACATCACCCAGCTAGCAGCAGTAAAGAGACTGATTGGTTCATCAGTGTGCTTGCCAGAAGTGTCACTGCGGGCTGCTTCCACCACACTCTATGGCCCACTATCAAAATAACTACATTTTCCCATATTCAATGGTGCTTGTTTCTATTAAAATGACAACAATTTTCCAAGCCTTGTTTTTCCATTGTTTTGATTTTTAGAAAGGAAAAGTGAGAGAGCTGCCATGATATTAAAGTGTAGTGATTCTATTATGTGATTGAGTCATTTATTCTACATTTATACTAAATTTGACTAAGTTTATAGATCATTTCTTTCAAATATGTAATATTATGTACTGTATTGCTTATATGTACCTGGTATATGTTTTGGTGAATTTAGGGTAGTTGTATTAAAAAAATTAACCAAAGCTATACAGGTTCATTTGTCATATTCTCTAAGAATAAATAAACAAAAGCGCAGTCAAGGTTTCATGGCTCATAGGTTTAAACGTATGTATTCGGACAGTATTTTTCAACAGGGACTTCTTTGCAAATGTTATTTTGAGTATGGCAAATATGCTTGGGTACATTTTCACTGTACTTTATATTTCAGAATTCAATATATCAGAAAATATAATACCAGTATGTAACAGAATGTACATACTGGAGTATTTGTACAAATATTCAGTTTAATTTGGGATAACAGAACACATACAGTACAAGTAAACTGTATGTTAATTGTAAATGGAAAGAAAGAAAACAGTATATAAAGTGTCAGTAGTTGAGCTGTAGTTGAGTATTTTTAAATTCCAAAATACTCATTTCCTGAATATTACGGCATCACTCCATGTGTGCTGAGCCACTCTAAGTTTTGGAATCAAGCCCAATGAAAAGTCATTCTATGCTGCATTGGGTTGACTAAAGAAGGGGAGCATATGGGGGGGGGGCATTCAAGTGTTAAATATGTGACAGGAAAAGTGAGAAAGTCTCTGTTATGGCAACAAAACTGGATATTGTGAAGACCAATGAATTCTATGGGTGTTACTCACATAGGTAACTATGAGGATATTGTTCTAGCTGCAAAATCGCACATAAAGACTTTATAACCAATGGCTTGTGTTTTCTTTCTCAGATTATGTCGGCAGATAATTTCCTGGTTGAAGCTTCATTAATTAATTTATTTAATGCATTGCTTCAACTGTAAGTGGTAGCATTATTTGTGAAATGTTGTAATACACATACTGTAAGCTGTGAAAATGTCCACTATTATTAAATGTGGTTGTGTGTATATAGGCTCACCATAATAGGACAACACAAAACTGTTTAGATGGATGGATGGATTTTAAAGGTCACATGAGAAAATACCTTATGCATATCCTGTGGTCTCCACAACGCTCATCAGGAAAATAATAATTAAAAAACTGTGGGAAAATGAAGATATTGGTGGTGTCCTCTGGTTTATAACTAGTTTTACTTGACAGTTGTTTACTTTTATAATTGTCATCACTGTCACATTGAGAAAGCTCACTTCATCAAAATACTCAAATAAGCCAAAAAACACATTTTGTGGGCATTTTTTTACTTCCCAGAGCATCTCGATCTGACCCCCCTAAACCAGTGTGACCCCTCTCTTAGTCATCATTTTGGGGAGGCAAGAAAACATGATGGATAACAGGCTTTTACAGTTCTGGGCCAAAATGGTTTCCGTCATGTTAAACACCCACAAAGTATCCATGCAGCATTTCTTGAGAAATACAAACTGACCGTTAGATATCTGCTGTTGTACTATCATTATATCAATGTTTTGAGGATTAAAAAGACAGATTATAGAACTCCATATTCTCTTTGCGTTTTAAGATCTGTTTGGTTTCTTTGAAGCAGGAAGATTAAGAAAGATCATGATCATATATCAATTCATTCATTTCTCCATCAATCTTCAGTATATGCTTAACCCTATAGGGTCATAACTGTCTGGAGGAGTTTGTGGTTCACCAGAGCCCCCGGGTCTTCTTAAATTTGGAACGAGGACTGATATCCATAGGAAAAGGGTAAGAAAACTCCAGCCGTGGACGGATGAATGAAACATTTTCACACCTTCTTGGATATATACAGTGCACATTCATGGAGCCATATATAATACATATGAAATAATAAGTAGCTTGACAATGAAAAGCAAAAAGTTTCTTCAATAGCCTTGAAATCTTTTTATTTAGTTTCATTCTTCAGCTAAAAAGAAGAAATGTATGGGCACCTTCCAATATGATGGAGGAAGAAGAGTGAATGTACGAGAAAATGTCAGACCAAGGCCAAAGATAACATCTCAGAAGCAAACGTGAATTGTGTTATTTACATAACTACTTAGAAAATTGGAGGAAATAGCTTCAGTTAAAACAATATTGTTAATAATATTCAACAATAAGGAACAAAGATGTCAACCTTAAAAAATTACTAAGATAGGAGAAAAGGGTTACACTTTCTATGAGGCTCTCCTTTATAACACATTATTTGCACCTTTATAATGCATTACACAACATCTATAATGTACAATATTAGTAGTCTTTGAAACAGGCTTCAGTGAATTGCATATAATTGTGTTTATAATTATGTTTCTTTCAAATAAAATTAGTGACACAATTGTGCCTTTCATGTTTTACATTTGTGATTCACATTTGCCATTTGGAATTCATTGAAGACCACTTCAAACATATTATAGCTAGCTATAGGTTTGTAGATATATTTTCGAGATACGTATGTATCTTTACATGAAGCGGACAATAAACTGTCATACATGCATTTTGGGATGTGTTTGTATTTTGATATCAAAAAGCAGTAAGGTATACAGTATATATATATATTAGAATTAGGTGATCAGTGGTCATTGTTAACACACCATAGCACACAGTGCACAACAATGATATCTGTCCACTGCATTTAACCCATATGTGACATTGTGACATAGCGGGGGGGCAGCTAATTCAGCACCTGGGGAGCAGTTCATGAGGGCAGTACCTTGCGCAGGGTACCTCAGTTGTGCCTTGCAGGTCGGGATTCAACTCCATAGTCTTTCGATTACAAGTAACTTCCCTAATCATTAAGCCCCCACTGTCCACACTTTGCACCACTATATATACCCTGTGATGGGATGGCGACCCATCCTGGGTTGTTCGCTGCCTTGTGGCCAGAGGCTTCAGAATATGTTGATGGAGCTTATGATGTATTATAATCAACACTATAATGCTTTATTAATTCTTATATTATGCATTATAGATGATTTATAATGTATAATGAAGGTGTCCATAATATATTATGGATAAGAGCTTCATAGAGAGTTACCAAAAAGATTTTGAAAATATCTGACGATTGTTGCTTTTTACTTTTTATGTACAGATGTAAATGTTATATATTCATACCTCCATTGGAAAATACAGTATAACCTTATCTTTATTTTTCATCCATCCATCCTGGTCACTTTCATTTTATATTTGTTTAAATTCTGTGACCCTCCTCCTGTGGTTGATTATAAGTGCCTCAAAACTGAATTTTTTTAACCCTCTGCAAGCATCTCCTTAATTTACGCAGTGGAGTTAAAGGCCTTCGTCTTAAAGCAGTAGTTATATTTTCAATGACTGAGTTACTGTGAGATCACGTGCTTTTTAATCACTCTTCAGGTGCGTTGACTCAGGACTCCTTGTTAGCACTTACTTCCTTTACTGCTTTAGCAATAACGTCTAGTGCTGCTCCACTGTAAGCCAGACTGATATGCTTCCTGGCATGGAAATATGCCATTTCACCTTGGCCTGCTATTGCATCAGATTTCCACTAGGCCGTAGCTTTTGTTTTCATTGCAATCTACAGTAGGCCTATGACTGTGATTGTTGGGTGGGTTTGCTACTAATCTAATTCCTTCATACAGAAGAAGTTATTCACTGAGGTATTTCAATGTATCTAATTCATTCAGCTATATCTACATACTAAAAATTTCTTTCAGGCATAATAGACCTGTGTGTTATCTATAAAATGTAAATATCACAATTTTTCTACATTTCCCCTGCTGTAACGTATGTATCTCTTTTCCCAGGAATATCTTCTAGATTTGCGTAGATGGAAGCTTCATTCCAGTTTTATTCATTCCTATTAACATTTTTTTAAAGCAATGCATAACTAGAGACATGTAATCTCTGAGCAGGCAGTCTAGATAAGACACACAGATAAATTTCTCCCTTAAATGAGCTGTGGTGATATGTGCAATATGGAGGATTTGCTTGGTGGGGTTTCTGACTGACATCACGGTTTCTCGCCTGTAGCAGTGACCAGTGGGTAAAGTTTGCATGATAAAGATTCTCTGTTCAGGTCTTGGCTTCAAATCAGTCATCCTGGATGTAATGAGTGATGTTTTCTTTTTTTATCTGTGTGAATATTATTACCAAGAGAGGTAGGTCGTGGGTGCGGGCAGCTGCACTGTAGGCTACAATCCTTAAAAGGATTCAGGCTAGTTCAGGCTCCGAGCATTGAAAGTTATCTCGCTTGAACGATCTATCTGGGTCCCAGACATTACAGCCATCTGAACCCAGCTTGACTCCTCATCTTCCAAATCTGCAGCAGCTGAAGGAATGATGGTTTCTGGAGATAACTGAACTTGATAAACATACTTAAAAAAATGTTAAGCCACCCTGTGGAATCTGGAGTATGTTGATGGAATTATATAAGCGTCACCGTGACAGTTAGGAGCCACATAAACCAGAGGTGAGACTGCTGTACGGCTGCAAGACTAAATCCAAGGTGGGCTGGGACTTTGTTATGGTACCTGTTACACTGTCACACATCAATGGCTCCAACAAGAACCAGTTATATAAATACTCCTGCCAGGAGCTGAAACTTCACTATGTGCTTCAGCAAAGCTCACAAAGCTTTGGTGGGGTGAGATTAATTAGAGCTGTACTTTAAGGTGGGTAAATGCAGCCCAAACGATCGCTAGGTTTCTGTGGTGATGAGCAGCATTCCTAATTAAACTGCTGCAGTTCACATTGCAGGTGTGTGGCTTGAACTGACAAAAGTTTCTAAGTGATTTTGGCTGCTATTGCTAAGAGTATTTCGTGAATAAAATCATACATCCAATCGTCAATCCATCCATAAATTCATATATCCATCTGCCAGTCCATCCATCAGTTATACATTCATCCATCTATCTATCTATCCATCTACCAGTTCATACACCAATCCATCCATCCATCAGTTCATCGATCGATCCATCCATATCTATCCTAGGCAGTTTGGGTTTGGTGCCAGTCTTTTGCAGGGCTCACACAATCAATCATAAAAATGATCATTATTAACTAAAATCATTAGTGTTTCACTCACAACATCTGTAGTGTGTTTCTATGCAGTTCATGGGTTCACCTTTACGACCGAGAAAACATGTGAGCACCATTGTGTTCGCAAACTTTTGTGCTCCGCCTCATTGTTGGTACAATTTGCCTCGGCTTGCAGAAATGTAGGACTTGAGATAGACGGCCCCCAAGGAGCCTTCTGTTAAGTAAGTGCCATTACTCTTCGCAGTAGACCAAAGGATTTGTAGCCTCCCTAGACCTCAGACATGGATTCCTGTTGTCCACACGACTGTGCAAGAGTTGAACAGAAATGTCACCGGGCACTTGTCACACAAAGACCTCAGGTCGTCCTTTTTTTCCACAGAGATCCAAAGAATCGACCGCCTCTTTTCCTCAAACTCCTGCCCGACCTGCTGACCCCCCCCCTCCCCTCACCATTGCTTTCTGCCCAGCACCCTTTAAATGTCACAGTTCAGGTGAGTAGGATGCTTTTCATGAAACTGCTGCCATTGTTGTTGATGGTTAGTGTGCACGGGGCTGATGGCCGTGGGCTAAATCCTACACCATCACCCATGGCTCTTCACATGCTTAGACACGGGTCGGAGCTTCATTTTTTTTCAATATTGGTGGGATAAACGAGCAATTTCAGCAAAGCCTACAGCCGCTGGTGGTCAGCTCTTATTCCCAGACAAAGGTGACCTCCCTCCTCCTTGCCCGGCCAGCCATACAGCAAAGAGTGGGACTTTTGTGAGACCAGCACTTATGAATGAGATTCTCTGTCTGACTTCTCCGAGGACACGGTCTGTAGCCATCCGGGGTCTCCCAGTGCACCTGCCTTCTGTAGGTGTTTTTTCCAGCTTTGTGCAGCTGCAGCACAAAGTTTAATCTCCCGCCGTTTCCCATCTCCTGTCCTGCAGAGCTTTGCGTGGCAGTGAGCGAGGGTGACATCACTGCAGCTGAGTCCCTTCATGCTTTGGATTTTTTTTTTTTTAACACCTTTTCAAAGCTACCTGGGTATAGCTGGGGGGGGGGGGTCTGAGCTGGGAGGGACTGAGCTGGGGGGGCCTGAGCTGGGGGCGCCTGGCGCAGGCATCAGTGGCCCTCACACTCTGTTTCCTCTCCCTCTCCATCTTGTCACAGCAGCACAGATATTGATCTGTTTCAGGATGGCTGCTGCCTTGAGGTGATATAATTGCCCTGTATCTCCTCCAGCTCCCAGCAAACAAACAGCAGCTTATTGTATTTGGGGGGTGGGCTTCCATGGCCGCATTAATTGTTTCATCAGTGAATGCACTTAATTAAAATCCTGGAGCCAAAATTGATAGTGATGCGACAGATAGAGTCCTTCTTTGCTGGGTTTGCTTCCTTATTTAATGGGTACTAATCACTTTCATGTTCGCAAATTGTTAGTGTTAGTGTTGACACCAAAGCTGGATGTCTTATTGTACTTATTGGGTTGTAAAACGAACTGGCTGACAGCCCGTTGGCAGGATTAAACTTCCCGGAGGTTGTTCTGATGCTGTGAAAATGAGTCCTGTCGAGCGCAGAAATGGAATTAATACACAATGCAAGATATACTGCAGCTGTTTCCAGTACTATATAACAAACAAGTTCCATTGTCGCTATTTTATCAAGGGATGTTGAAAGGCTGTATGATGGCATGGGAGGGAATGCAACTATCCCGTTAATAAATTATAAGCGAACAAACCATTTGAGGTCATTAGGTCTTATAAATGAACTGGGCTGCAAACAAAATGCAAATGAAGCAGTCAGACAAAAGCTAAAGCTCACTTATTAAATCTTGTTTTGCTTTATGGTTTTTCTTCCTCTGATTCTGAATATGAAAGACATTATGTAACTTAGACTTTATCACCTCTATACTGTCAAGGAGTACAGTGAAAATCTAACTCATAGTCACTGATAAAATGAGGCACGGTAAAAGCCAGACACTGTGTTCAGTCTGGCTGTAAATTTGCAAAAAAGTCCATTTGATGAATGCATGCAATCAAAAGAGTTGCTTGTTTGCTATTACTGCAATATTTTCATATAAATAATGTGTGTAAAACAAAACAATAATTGCTTAGATATGTGCATCAATGATAAGATAAACTGTCTGTGTGTCTGTGTCTGTGTAGCGCACTACCCGTAGTGCAAATTTAGGCAAATAAACACTATTTTTTTTGTCTTTTCACATATGTCTCATGTAATGAAGCAGCAGTAATAAAATATTATTTTTATTTATTTCAATGGCAAGCTCCAAAGATCCTCAATGGGAAAATAATTCCCCTAAAACCACTTTGCAGAGGGTCACTGGGGAGGCAGTTTCCATTGAAGCTGTACCCATGGGCAGTCAATTGTAATACTGTGACACTAAAAACTACTGAGCCCCCAGCTGCATAATGAAGGTCACGGGTCTTTGGTGCTGTCATTTTGGGGGTCGTGGGCAGAAAAGTGTGCGAGCCCTTGCACTACTGAATGAATTGCATCACCCAAATGAAAAGCCACGACTTGTCTCCCAAAGTTACGGGACAGTATGTGGCTCTGCATGTTAGGGTTCTGAGCCTGTGACCAAAATGGTATTGGTTCAAATCCCATGTCTGATGATGATGATGATGATGATGATGAAAACCCTTTATTGCTGTTGCAATATACCATGTCACTAGTCACAAGTACCAGCGAAAAGCAGGCCATTGACCTGACCATACATATACAAACATCACATTATAGGGGATGGACAGGTCAGGAAGACAGGGGATATAGGAAAAACAGAGAAACAGGATTACATGAGGAAAGAGGGGGGGAATAAAAAAACAGCCCCCAGACTGTATTCCAGTAGGGAGTACAATGTGGGAACTGGAAAAAACACCCCAGCAACATACTGTAAGCACATGATCACTACACCTCACAACATAAAAACTCGTGACTTGCGACAGGGGAGGGAAATGGGGATGTAGAGGTAGCTCAGCATAGACAAAAGTGATATCACTGCCGGGTCCTTGTCAAAGGCCTTTTATCCCAACTGCTCCAAAGTCATTGGTTAATGCTGTTCCTTGATCCCAAACTGTAGGTCACTAGGAGGCAAAAACATCTGATAAATAAATTAAATGTTATTGATGATTTTCCCATAAGTGCCACAGACAAATTTCCTACATTTGTGGGATTACAAGTATGAACTACTCATTCACTGCATCAGGATCACCATTTCAGTGAACTTTAGGTTTAAAATTTGACCAGCTTGTTCCAAAACTTGAATATTCTTTTAGCATGATGTTGAATTCATCATGATTAATCTTTCAAGCCATTCCCTTGCTGCATAATCTATCTGAACAATTCAGTTCCAGCCTGAATAATAGACACACACAAGCAAACAATTTACAGATTATCTTTCACTATTAAATAGTTTTATAACAAAATCATTGACTGCAGAAGTGAAACTTTTAATTCAATTATCTATAACACTTCTTCAGCTGCCAAAATTGCAATCAAACATTTCCACTTGATTTGAAAGCTATCTAGCATGAACAGCCTGTTTTAGATCTTGGCACAAGATTAGTTCAGGTGAGGTTTACCCTCAGGTGAGGTTTACCCTTAATTCCTTCGAAATATGCTGGAATATTTGCACTATTTGTCGTGCTAGAACTGCATCTCCTAGACCAAGAGCCTGACATTCTCCTATGGAATGTTTTGTTAAGACTATGAACGATTCCTTCAATGACGGTAAGTCATCCAGACTCACAGGCCAAAAAGCAACCCAGAACCCCAACTCCCAACGCCCTGCTTGACATTTGCGGTGACTTATTTTAGTGAAGGACTGTATTAAGTTTTTTGGATTTTTTGGAGTTAGAGAAAAAGTAAGATCATTTTCAGCTTATTTATAAAAGGAGAATTTGCTTCCAAAATATACAGCAGAAATATTCTTTTTGACAAGCATTTTTTTCTGGCACATCTCCCATGATTCTCATTGCTATTCAATGCGAATCACACTGTCGAGGTACGAATATTAACATTAGCTGAGAGGAGGGAGGTCTCCAGAACCCTAAATGTTGCCCTGCAGTTATTCTGGACATCATGTATGATTTTTCTTGCTGCCAAGTTATTTTGAAGGATATCATTCTGGCCATACAGATTCTCTGTTTGTAGACTCTCAGGGAACCAATCCAAAGGGTTTACAATAGTTTTGCAACCATCTGCTGACTGATATGAATGTCCGGCGCTCCTCTTTAAGTCTTTGTACACATTTGTATGGTGTTTTATTCTAATCCACACAGGTATGAACAAATAGGCCACATTTGTACCTTTATGTAACGAACGTCCACACAGGCTTCGTCTTGGTTATTGGTTCTTTCTGGTTAACTTGGTATCTAGTTATTTCTATACAGCAGATTACCTCATTGACTGAGTTAACGAACCTTGCAGTTCTCTTGTCTTCTGTAGCGGTACTGATTCTTATATCCCTTTTTTTATTCTATTACATGCATCGGTTCCTGTAAACAACACATATAGTTTGTGGGTATAAACCTTTCATTTTTTTTTTTTTACAAAAGTGAGGACAGTTTTTGAATAAACAAGAGTGACCAATAAACCTTGTTTTGGTGGCAGTATGCCTTATAAGGTAGTCATGACCATTAATTATAATATATGATATAATCAGTAGCTGTTATTTAATTTCTTGTAATATAAGACTGTGTGTGTGATCACGCAGCTCTTTTTGTCACAGATATAAATGTGTTGAGCGAATGTACTGCATGTACTGCAACATTTGGTTTATTAAATACCTTATAATGTTGTTGTTTTTTTTGGGTTTTTTTTTTTGCTAATTGCACACAAAACACAATGGGAAAGCAGTGTGAATAACTCATATTGAATTACACAACCTGTGTAATTTGACCCCACAATTAAATGGATTATATCACTCAGTTCAGGAAGTAGAAACACCAAAAAATGTAGCATTAGTAAGAAAAGGTAAGTGACCGAGTGGGTGAGATAATGTACCTCTACAACACACAGCTACGTGGTGAGCAGTCCTTTGAGAATTAATTCAAAACAACAAAGCTACCATTACGCAAACATCTATTTTTCCAACGAAAAAAGAAGCACATAAAACACTTAACAGCATTTCTGTTAGTATCATTTGCATTTCTTCCATTTTTCAGGTGTCGTATACTTTGCTGTGATGCTATGCTAGATACTGACACTACTCACTTAACGACCAAATTCCGTTCCTATGACAAAGTCGATAAGCAGGTTGGTTGATAAGCAGGAGCCGCTCCTGACCGATATTTCAAGCATATGTGCTTGAATGCATTTTATTAAATGTATTTGATGTGTTGATCATTGTATTGTTTTTATTTATTTTAAAATTTTCTTCTTGTTTACACTGCTTGTGTTTGTCTGTATACAGGCTGGGTGTACTGAGTGCGTATTTATGCACACAGATGGAGCCCTGCTTGGTTCTGATGCCAGTTACCTGGGAGCCTTTGATCATTGTCCCAGCCGGACCTGAGATGCTGTACTCAGAGAGCTGTCAGGCACTGATGGTTCTGTGCCACCAACAGCCTCCACCTACGGTTGGTCTGCTATCGAGAAACTTCATCGATTCCCTGCCACATGAGGCCTCTGCTGAATTTATTAGTGCCTTTATAGGGTATGCTGTAAAATAAAAACAAAAAGCAGTATGTTTACGTTTAACAAATTCCAACATTTAACCAAGGTATATTGACACAAATATAAAGCAATGTTTTAAATTTGTTCGGCAGTTTGAATTTCTTTCTTTATACTTTTGTCTTTAGATACTTTCATTTAAGGAAAAAGAAGGTAAATTCCGCATTAGAAGCTGCCCATAATAGAAAGACAAAGGCGGAATCAAAAGTAGACTTTAATCACACAATAGGTTTTCCCAAAGTCAATCATCAACATAGAATTCAGAGACAAGAAATACCTGACTTTTGCTTTATATATCCCCTTTGATATCCCTTTGACTATAGGAAATGCAAGAAAAGCACAGATAATCCCTGTGTGTGCTTTGGATTCATGCAATCACACAATGCTAGGGAAGGAAAAAGAAGCACAAGAGAGGAGATGAGATCAAATGAGAGGAGGACAAAAAGGACAAAACAAAGACAAGAGATGGGTAAATGATTAACACATACAATTGATGTATTATATCCATCCATCCTCTGGCCTCATATCCTGGGTCATAGGGTTGCCAGGAGCAGGATACAGCTTCCATGGAATGCCAATCCATAATACGTAGTTCATGCATTACGTGCAAATATAATCAGACTTACGCAGTTCCTATGTAGCACGTGGGGCTACATTAGCAGTCAAGCGTACTCAGTGGCCTCCCTACCCATCATACCCTGCAGCACTTGTCAGGTAAAAATAGTCCAATTGGGAGCGGGACTGGGTGCGTGTAGAGGTAAGTATGTTAGTGCTGGAAGGGATGAAAACTCCCGGCTGTGACTGAGCCAACATGATAGCAAGGAGTGTGATCTCCATTGTCTTTTGATGCGCGGTAAAGTACACCTTTTCCATTTTCACACCGTATCTCCGCCACCCATGATGCGTTAATGTATTTTAAATGACTTTTTCGTCTACTTAATTACACTATCGATTATCATTATTTGCTTAGCTTATGATCTCATCGTTCCCCTTGCTTTATGCAGTTGTCTGGCTTTATATTTAGCTAACATGTACGCTGCAAAGGCCTCATTTTAGCAGTGTTTTGGGGGGTGGGCTTCCTGCAGTCTTGCTGTCCTTTGTAGGGATGCTGTGTGACTGTTACAGCTAAACCCCAATGCCCATCACGGGAGCTCCTTCCATCATATTTGTCTCTGGTAAAGGCAGACATGAAAGAAAAACAAGAATCACCCACCTCACCCCTGCCTCTCTGGCCTTTCCCACACAAACACATGAGCAAATGAGTATTTCTCTAGAGTAATTTTTCCCTTTCTATTGATGCAGACGGCTAGATAAATGGTACTTTCTTTTTAAGGCGCCTGCCTTAAACTTTGCCCCGCATTACTTTTGACCAATTCAGCAGGGTTTTAATGTCATGTGTGATTAAATCTGATATTGCTTACACGCAACTATGGGTGAATCTGTGTGACATAACTGCGGGATTAGCCAGCAACCATGCCGGCAAAAGTCAATATTTAATGCCGCGTAAAATATCGGAGGTATGGAAAAGGGCTCTGTTCAAAATTAACTTTTCATCGTCACCCTGAAAAGAAAGCATCCGCTCTGTGGGCCTCTTTGTGTGGAAACCCGCCACGCAACGCCCTTTCCGCTGGGCACGCGTTGATTAGGGGGCTCATAGTGCGGGATGTAGTCATTGCGCAGCATAAGATTAATGGCGGAATTCACAGGTCTCCCCATTATTTGCTCTGTCCATCAGTACCTCATTATGCACTCATCAATCACTGCTGTGAGCCGTATCACGGGACCAAAGGTGCGTCGTCCCACTGTGTGTGAACGGAACATGAGAAGATCACCGCTCCATTACCCGCCTCTCATTCCCTCCTCTCCTCCTCCTTCTCTGTCCATCTCCCCCGATCACCTTTTCTCTCGTCGCTACACTGACAGTCAAAGCGGATCCTCCACCACATTTGCAACAGTTATGCATCTAGACTGATGCATTTTTCCACACAGGGATGAGCTGTATAGTAGCAGATTTCCTCTGGTACTAATTATAAAGGAATGCTATAATTTCTTTCCACCGTTCCTCCTGCCTTCACCGCTAGGGAGCAAAGAAAGGAGGTCTCTGCATCTGAAGACTTGACGAAAGAATAAAATGAATGTGCTTGTCTCCGCGAGGTAATTTATGACTCCCCGCAGCTGTGTAAATAGGATAATGGCGGACGTCAACCCTCTCTTTCTTTCTCACGTTGGGTAAGATTTGTTTTTGGGGCTGCAGGGATAAAGTTGAGCGGCGAGATAATGTGCATTTGGTAAATAATTCAAAGGGACATTGATGTGCGGAGTGTGTTTATTTGCGAATGAATGACTGGTCGCCATGAGAAGGTCACGGAGCCTCAATGCGTCACGTGCTGGAGACCTTTCAGACTTCCTCCAAACATTCTGAGAAACACATGGTCCGGCTGCCACAGCACTATGCACGAGCATCTTAACGTTTCCTGTAAAACTTTACAACGCCGGTAGCTGCACTATAGTTACTAGTGCACCTTTGTGCATTTGCATGAATTTGGCAATCGGTGCACCTTTGTGTATTTGCATGTATTTATATGGAAATTGGTGCACCTTTGTGCATTTGCATGTATTTGGGAATCGGTGCACCTTTGTGTATTTGCATGTATTTATATGGCAATCGGTGCACCTTTGTGTATTTGCATGTATTTATATGGAAATTGGTGCACCTTTGTGCATTTCCATGTTTTTGGTGATTGGTGCACCTTTGTGTATTTGCATGTATTTATATGGAAATTGGTGCACCTTTGTGCATTTATTTGACAGATGCGTTTATATGAAATGGCACCCAGGTTAATGCTCAAATAACAGCTTTAGGCAACAGAACTCAGCATTGACACGATCATATCATCAATAAGCATAGGATTTTCTGTGCAGCTCTGCCACTAATGGGAAATACTAAAGTATTATTCCATAATGAATAATCATGCGGTGCATAATGGTGCAAACACTGTACATGCAAGTGCTCCATGACACAGACATGTGGGGTCGACATAATGGAGACACTGGTCCACAGACTTTGGAAAAACCAACAAACTGTAGTACAGTACATAGAGACAGAAACTAAGAAATATATGGAGCATATCAGTGCAAACATTGAGGGTCTCCTGAGATCCCCTCCAACAAAGGTGACCCCCCCCCCCACCACGATTGTCAAAACATAACAAACCAATTAAAATCTAGTGCAGCAGCTTAATGTACAACAGACTGGACCCTAAGTTGTAATGTACACCTATATTCGGGGATCTCGGAAACAGCCGTCCCAACTGGGAATTCCCAAGCAATATAGTACCTGTAGTTTACAGAGAATGGTATGATGAAAATAAAACATCCAGTCAGCAGCATTTCTGGGCTGAAAACACCGTGTTAATGAGAGAGGTTAGAGGCGAATGGCCAGCCTTGCTAAAGGGAAGGTCATACATGCAATAATAACAGCTCCGTACAACCATGGTATGCAGAAAGACATTTCAAACACGGACCCCCGAAGTGGTTCTTGAGGCAAAGATGAGCCCAACTTGGTACTACAGTAGCTATGTGTACCGAATGAAGAGGCCAGTAAGTATTGAGAATCAAAGTCAATATCCAAAGTATGATATACAGCACACCAAACTCTAAATATTCTATGTACCATGAAGCATTACATTGAATTTATACTTTTCAACCGGAGCTTTGCACAGATGTTGTTGAGACCTGTGTCTATGCTGTCAGTGCTGGGCTTCATACTTGTTGTTGCTTTATTTCTGGCCACTTTCTGAATGGGGTCAGAAGAAATGAACTCTGTCAACTCAATGCTGACAAAAGGCCACGAACAAGTAGCTATTTCCTGAAATAATATAGTGGAAAAAAGTATCAAGTGCTAACTAACAACTGAAAAGATAGACACAGCAATGGAAAAGAGTCACTAAAGGGTTGTTACCTAGGAAACGCCAGTATCAGCTTCCAGCAAAAGAAAAAGAAAGAAAAAACATGGGCCACATCTAATACCACATCTCGATTTACCCACATTGCCTTCCATTGCTTATTGCCAGCACAGTCCTCAGCATAAAGTGCACTGGCAAAGGAAAGAGTTTTCAAAGGAAAGGCTTATTTTGGGACGCTGCGTTATCATCAAGGGGCCTCGTCATGACTGTTTGAATAAGTTACTAAAACAACACGAGGGAAGTCATTTTTCTGCCTAGTGTGGCATGAGAAATGTGCAGCTTTCAGGATCTGGCTTGAAACAACAGCTCAGTTCTCACATTTATATATGAGCATGGCTTTATATATGAACATCAAGAGTGCAAGTTCAATAAAACGCTGCCAGCAGCCAGGTGAAAAGGACAGAGAGTGTATCGCTGATATCCATAACTTACAGTGGCAGCTTTGCCAAACCGCTTCACAGCTCGTTCCCAAAAGAAACACGGGCAGTGAAGTAAAAACAGCGAGAGTGCTGAGTGGGCCAAATAATGCAGACTTGTTTTAATACTGAGGAGCGGTAAGAAGAAAGCCAGGCTAACACCAGTTACAAGCTCAACAAAACCACGAGCTCTTAAGACAACTGCACCGCATTTAAGGAACCCCAACAGCTGTAAACAGAATCCAAAATAATGCTTCCCATTCACACCATATGGAAGAACCATCTGATGGCAAACACCATTGTCACAGTCTGAGGGAAAGATGGAGCTGGAGAAGATAAAGAAGAAAGGAAACTTCTGGGGCCCCAGTAATGAGGGAAACGAGTGGTGCGCCAGGATGGCAGTGCTGGTCCCTCAATGGTGGCATCTGTTTGGAGGAATTACAGAGACCCTGCTGTGAATGAAATAGTATCTTCAAGTAGGTGTAATAACAAACATGAACAAGGGAAATCAAGATTCCACTGAAAAAGATTTTTGTTATTGAAAGTCCTGACACATTTAGCGTACTTCAAAGAAAGTACTTCTCGTTGGGTGGGAGGCCACAGTGTCAAACATTTAAAATCTTGGTGCCTGGAGGACATAAAGAAACACAACAGAAGATTACACATAATAAATGAAGGTATGTGGGCAACCTGGAGTACATTGTAAACAACAAGGGTTACAGTACTGTTCTTTGGAGCAGGTCCTTTTTCTTATTAGAGGATGAAGCTCTGAGGCTGCTACAGAGCCGGATGCCACAAACATGTGTGATATGCTTGTGTTAAAGCCTTAGTCTTTATACTAAACTATTCGCAGACCTGCAGAAGGGTTAGCACATGTGAATGCAGGAAAAATGCATTTTAAATGAGCAGAAGGATGACACAAAGTCTTGGTGTCTCCAGTAGTTTGGAGGATGATATGTGGAAATGGTCTGTCTCAGACATTATAGTCAAGTCAAACCGAGTTCAAGTCAAGCACAGTTTATTTGTCATTCCAACCATATCTAAGATACAGTGGGACGAATTTGCTTTGTCAAGACCAGAAAATGTGCCAAAAGGGGAAGGGAAAAGCCAAGGGACAAAGAGCGAAGAAACGAAGGAACAAGCCGAATACTGAACGTGAATTCACAAAGTGACATAATACAGTGAATTATACAATTCTACAAGTAAAATTATGTGTTTATTAGTATTGTATCAAAATCCCTGTCGTACTGTACGGTTCACACACAGATTACTGGTTGAAGATTTGGTTTGTTGAGCAAGGTTTTTCTACATTCCTCCAGGAATTTCTAAGAAAATGTTATCTACAGAACATGCAAACTGTTAAGGTGGTGTGTACATAACATGTAACATATAATGAAGTCCGGAAGAAGTCTGCAGCAGATTTAGTTAAATATAACTCAGGGGGGAAACCTGCTTTTAAGGAAATAAACCCCATGGACCAGAGAGCCGCCACAGAGGCTGTAACGAAATCCCCAGAGCGCCGCTGCCGATGGCAGCAAACCTACAGCATGCCGATGGAAATGTCTACCTCTAGATCTGTTCTATGCAATGGTGCCATGCACATGGCACAGGACATATTTGCACATTACACTGAGGCAGACGCCTACTCCATACCTCATGTTTTTGCAAGGGTGTTTGGGGATTGAAGACTTTCCCGAATTCCAAGTCTCAGGAAACAGTTGTAGCAGCTGGGTTTGCAACCTTTGCATGTGATGCGGGACACAGAGCAACCATGCTGACACTTCATCAGAGCACCAGAGAGCTATGGCACCATTTGTGAAAAAAGACTTCATTGCTGAATTGAAGACAAACTGTAGAAAATTCCAGAGGCTCACAGAGCTTCTGCAAAAGTACAGCTACCACTCCACCTTATAATTTAGTTTGATTTATTACTACAGTGTAGTTTAACGTATTATTCCACACTTTTTCACACTACAAAGAAGTATGGTGGTGCAGTGGGTAGCACTGCTATCTTACCCTCTGGGACCAGATCAAAACAGTCCAGAAACATGCACAGGGCAATTCGAGTTTCCGGGATGTCCATAGGTGTGAATGGGGTGGAAAAGAGGAAATGTGAATGATACTGGCTCTCAACACACTTTTCTGAGTATAAATTCTGCAGGTTTCTGGCAGAGAGGTACTCTACATACTATGGTCCCATTTGTCTATAATTAGCTTTGGTAATAATATCACAACACTCCTTTTTGAGTTTATCTAGAGACCTGCTTTGGGATATCACTGAAATGTTGAGCAATGAAAGAATTGTTAAAAAAGGTACAGTACGATGCAAACCTCATGGTAGAACAGAAGATCATCCCCCCATATCAACCATTATACAGGTACTCCTCACCTGGGAGGCGTCAAGGAGGTATCCTAAGCAGATGCCCGAGCCACCTCATCTGACTCCTCTCGATGCGGAGGAGCAGCAGCTGTAATCAGAGCCCCTCCTGAATGACCAAGCTCCTCACCCTATCTCTAAGGGAGAGCCCATCCACCCTGTGGAGGAAACTCATTTTGGCCGCTTGTACTTGCAATCTCGTTCTTTTATGGCGCTTTTCCACTGCATAGTACGGCATGGTACGGTTCAGTACGGCTCACTTTTGGGGGGTTTTCCACTGGGAACAGTACCTGGTACCTGGTCCTTTTTTTAGTACCACCTCAGCCGAGTTTTTCGATATGCTCCATTGTTGTGTATTTGTTTGTGGCGTGTTACGATGATGTCACGGTAGTAGAGGCGGCGCAACTATAACGACACGTGAATAATCCCGCCCACTCTAAAGCGGTACTAAACTGCAGTGGCAACGCAAACCGAGCCGAACTGAACCGTACCGTGCCGTGCCGAACTGAGTCGTACCACCCAGTGGAAAAGCGTCATTAGTCACTACCCACAGCTCGTGACCATAGGTACGGGTAGGAACATAGATCAACTGGTAAATCAAGAGCTTTGCCATTTGGCTCAGCTCCTTCTTCACCATGAGAGACCGATGCAGCGCCCACATCACTGTGGATGCCGTACCGATCCGCCTGTCGATCTCCCGTTCCATCATCCCCCCACTCGTGAACAAGCCCCCGAGATACTTAAACACCTCCACTTGGCGGAGGACCCCATCCCCAACCAGGATAGAGCATTCTACCCTTTTCTGGCTGAGAACCATGGTCTCGGAATTGGAGGTGCTGATTCTCATCCCAGCCGCTTCACACTCGGCTGCGAACTGTCCCAGCGAGAGCCGAAGGTCACGGTCCGATGAAGCCAACAGAACCACATCATCTGCAAACAGCAGAGACCTAATCCTGAAGTCACCAAATCAGACACCCTCAACAACCTGGCTGCGCCTAGAAATTCTGTCCATAAAGGTTATGAGCAGAATCTGTGACAAAGGGCAGCCCTGATGGAGTCCAACCCTCACCGGAAACAAATCCGACTTACTGTACTGCCACCCATGCAGACCAGACTCTGGTACCAGTCATACAGGGACCGAACAGCCCTTAAAAGGAAGCCCGGTGCCCCGTACTCCCGGAGCATCCCCCACAGGACTCCCCAAGGGACACGGTCGAATGCCTTCTCCAAGTCCAAAAAACACATGTAAACTGGTTGGGAAAACTCCCATGAACCCTCCAGAACCCTGCGGAGGGTATAGAGCTGGTCCACTGTTCCACGGCCAGGGCGAAAACCACACTGCTCCTCCTGAATCCGAGGTTCGACTATGCGACGGACCCTCCACTCCAGAACCCCCGAATAGACCTTACCCGGGAGGCTGAGAAGTGTGATCCCCCTATATTTGGAGCACACCCTCTGGTCCCCATTCCTAAAGAGGGGGACCACCACCCCGGTCTGCCAGTCCAGAGGCACTGCCCCCGATGTCCACGCGAAGCTGCAGATACGTGTCAGCCAGGACAGCCCCACAGCATCCAGAGCCCTGAGGAACGTGTGCCGAGTGGATCTCATCCTCCCCCTGGGCCCGGCCACTGGGGAGCTTTTTAACCACCTCAGCGACCTCTGCCCCAAAGATAGGCGAGTCCACCCCTAAGACCCCAGACTCTGCTTCCTCATTGGAAGGCGTGTCAGTGGGATTGAGGAGGTCTTCGAAGTATTCTCTCCACCGAACCAAAACGTCCAGAGTTGAGGTCAGCAGCACCCCATCCCCACAGTGATGATGTTGCACCACTTTTCTGCACGGAGCCACCGGATGGATGACCAGAATCGCCTCAAAGCTGTCCAGAAGTTGTTTTCCATGGCCTCACCAAACTCTTATCATACCCGAGTTTTTGCCTCAGCGGCCCCGCTTGGCCTGCCGGTACCTATCAGCTGCCTCTGGAGTCCCACAGGCTAAAAAGGCCCGATAGGACTTCTTCAGCTTGACGGCATCCCTCACCACTGGTGTCCACCAGCAGGTCTGGGGATTGCCGCCACGACAGGCACCGACCACCTTACGACCACAGCTCCGGTCAGCCGTCTCCACAATGGAGGCGTGGAATATGGCCCATTTGGACTCAATGTTCCCCACCTCCCCCGGGACATGGGAAACGTTCTGCCGGAGGTAGGAGTTGAAACTTCTCCTGACAGGGGATTCCGCCAGACGTTCCCAGCAGACGCTCACTACACGCTTGGGCCTACCAGGCCTGGCCGGCTTCCTCCCCCACCAGCGGAGCCAACCCACCACCAGGTAGTGATCAGTTGACAGCTCCGCCCTTCTCTTCACCTGAGTGTCCAAGACATGCATCATCGAACTGCGGCCTAGTGCACATATGAACACCCTTGTGCCTGATCATGGTGTTATTTCAACTTAAATATTGTGATAAAATCCCTTGCCTTAAACATTCAATATATCACAAATGAGTACTTTTTTATTAATTGTACATTTCTTAATAATTAAATATATATATATATATATATATTTAACACTCGAATGCAAGTTTTTTGTGAGCATGAGTGGGGGGGTAAAATCCAAAGATAGGTATGTGCACTTATTTTTTCATCATTATTCAGAACAGGTCACGCTTACAGTAATGCTTAAAAAAGTTAAACTTTTGAAAAACATATTTAGTGTTATTTATTTAAAAATTTAAATTTAAGCAAGCAACATTCCAAAGAAGTGAAAATGCAACAGGACGACAAACAGGCACGTGTGGCGATGAAACTATGCAGACTAATAAACTCCACCACAAGCTAGAAGATCTTTTTCTCATGAGCAATAACAGATCACACTATGGATCATTTTCATGTGCAATGAATGTAAATATTTATGCTTATACTCATACCACTAACACTATTGTATGTTCAGTGGTGCCTGCGATTTACAAACACAATCCATTCCAGGAAAGTGGTTGTGAACCAATTTGTACACAAACCAAGGCAATTTTTCCCATAAGAAAGCATTGAAATTCCATTAATTTGTTTAAAAGCCTCCCAAATAATATTTTTTGTTAATGAATTTCCTGGCTTTTATAGTAAAATCTTTAAAGAAAAACACAATATAGTGTGGCTATGGGCAGACTGAGGCATCGCGACAACAGACAGAGACATGGAAATCATGCTCTTTATTAACAAGCCATAAATGGACCACAACAGGCACAAAACTGAATACACATACAGGCAGCACAAGGTTGTTAAACGCCAGACTGCAAGATCAGTGGACGGTGGAAGATTTACACATGCTAAATACAGGTGAAGATTGGACCGGGTACACACAAAGCACGAGCAAACACTTACACGGCAATGGGGAAATGCAACCCTTAACATTAACAACAACAACAATACAAGGGCTATTTACAATTGCACGCAGGGCATGCTGGGACATGCTGGGCATGCAACCCACCCATCCTACACTAGTATATCAAGTCTAGGAATCTGTTAGTCGACTAAATTTTGTACACCGATCAATGCGTTATTTTCACCAAATTTTTAGTTGTGAATTAAATTGTTCGCATGAATTAAATCGTCCCAATGCATTTGTGAACCACACCACTGTATTAATATTCATCTGCACCCATTGTAACCATTTTTTTTCTCCTAGAAGTGAATGTTTGTTTTAAACTATAGTGCTGTTCATAGGACCTTGGTACCAAATTTTGCTTCCTAACATGCCCTCCCCAAGTTCTCAGGATGACAACAAACCTTCTTGAAACTTGAAAAAGCGAGAGACTGACAAAAACAACCTCCTGTATTATCTCAGCCATCCACCCATCTCCCAACCACTTATCCTGGACAGGGCCTGGGGGAGGCGGAGGGGGGGGCTGGAGTTTATCCCAGGCAGCAGTTGGCACCAGCCTGAGGTACATCCTGGACTGGATGCCAGTCCATCATAGGGCACAGACGTGCCCATGCTCACACAAACTACAGGCAATTTAGAGGTGCCAATTAGCCGATTAGCATGTGTTTGGACTGCTGAATGAAACCAGTACGCAGAGGGAACCTACACGCCAGGGGGAGACCATGCAAACTCCTCAAGCACACACACAGAGCAGAGGGGGGAATTGAAAGATATGATAAATATAGATTTGAAACATGTGAGCTCCAAACAGATGATGTTCCTTAAAGGGAAAGGGCACTATGTGTGTTGCATATTCAATGAAGCTTGTGTGTGACTGGGATGGGAAGTCAGACTTGTTCAGAAAATATTGGCGTTACTTACCCGTAACCTGCTGTTTCATCTCCTTTACTGCATCGAGGCAAAGGCTGTTGTTAATAACTGGAGACTCGTGTTTTGGTAAAGTAATCTAGCACAAATCACAGTCCGAGGCACCCACATACTTTAACAAATAGAGGAGAGACAGCGAGCCGAATGGAATAATAAGTGTGGTCTCCAACCGGCCCCAGGGTGTGTCGCAAATTCAGATTTAGCCCAGACATTGTGATCGATTGCTCAAATTATGGATTGGTAAGGAACAATGAGGCTGTCATTTCATCCTGGGAGAAAGACAACATTTCATTCAGGTGCTGGTCTTCATGTTAGCAGCACAGAGAGCCGATGATAAACCTTGGTCCCTTTGCTAAAGCAGCTATTTTGGAATGCCCTAATTAGCCTGAGAGGAATAGATTCTGGAACCGGAGAAACTGGGGGAAAATGAGCTATATTATCAGCTTCAGTGACAGGGATAGATTAAATGAGTCACACTTTCTCCTTGAAGGGTCTCCCTCGGCAGCTGCTGTCAGCAACACTTTATTGAGTTATTGAACACAAATTTGTAACAAATTTATCAACCAGCCAGGGAGAACGCCCGACATACAGAAAATAAAATTAAAGTGGCGCAACTGTTTTCGCTGGAAAATTAAAATCTGAAAATATGAAATGAAAAAAAGAAAATGCACAATAAAATGAAGCAGTCCTTGTCCTGTCACGTCCAGCAAACTGCTGATCAGAATGGAACGAGCAGCAGCGCACTTTCTGGCACAAAACACTGCCGTGAATTGTGATTCTCACAGCTTCTTATTTGCCACAGTAGTCAAAGTGCTCTTACTAGTGCAAAGGGCCCAGGCAATATGTGAGAGAGTGACTGACGGGACATTTGGGTCATATACAGGCTGGTGACACCTCCTGGAGGCCAGGTCCATGTTGACTGCAACACCTGCTGGATGCATCAAGACAAGCCCTTTGGCTTGGGGTGCGGCTAGTCTGTCATCGCAGGGCGGTCAGCAGGCCACCACAGGGACCCTGGGGATGAGGAAGCACCCTGAGTTTCTCCACCATGCCGGTAAATGATGACCTGCTGCTCTGTACAGCACTTGCCTGAACCTCGAGCCACATACATGCACAGCCATGCACACATCATCATTACAATTCTTTATGGCTGGACAATATTCTGCCCCTACCAGGTATTTACTATTTACAGGTACTTTCTGTTATCATTCTGTGGGCAATGCACACACTCTTTGCTCATAATATGGAAAATTAATTTATTTGGTCAGAAAGTCATGGGATAGAGGGACACTAACTATACTTAATGGTAATTACACATATTTACATAGCCTACTGGCAAACAAGCCCTTAGGCTTGCTAATCACCGTTAAAACTTGCTGTGTGAAGTGACAGGGTTTAATGTATTCACACAGCAAGCGTGACCTTTGGTGGTGTTACATCTTTAACCCATTTTCCAATAGATTAGTCACTACATGAAAATAAAAACCTCGGAGGTGGGGTTGCTTATCAAGGCTGATAAATCAAGGTTTGTTTACTAATACAACTGGTGAAGACTGCAGTAGTTGGTCAGAAATAAAAAAAAGGCTTTAATGTCCCTTTGTGACTAATTAGCAGGTGGCATTTCGGCTTTCGTTATGAACCTAATTATAACTGTCAATCAGTCAGAGATATAGATGGTGTGGACGCGGAACCTAAATGGCTGTCTGTGTTTATTTCTTCTTGTAAAACTTAACGCCAACACATTGGAGGGAATGTATTGGCGTCGCGCGGGTTTCCCCAATGAGGACTGACGAGTGCCAACATTTTTAATGACATATATGCCTGACTCTGGATGCAGTGTATTCCTCCTATCCACATGCGATCTGTCGTCTCAAGAGAAGGACTCCGTTTAATGGTTTATGTTGAATAAGAGAGTGTATAAGTTGTTGAAATCCTTTTAGACTGTTTCCAATACATTGAGGCTGTCTATTGCTTTTTGGCTTGTCGACTCTTAAAGGATTCATTAAGTACAGCACTTGGTCGGAGGCCAACTGTTTTGAATGTGCTTTTTTCCCCGATTTACCAAAGGAAGAATGTCTAGCATTCTTGGCGATAACTCCTCCACCCATTTTGCCCCCAGTCACATGAGCGTGATGGTTTGCTTCATGCAATATTCACAACAAGTCTCCATGCGTTGAATAACGAGCGCCAGAAAACGCCGGAACTTATACTTCTTGTTTCCCCGCTACGAATGCGTCGCTGGCGTCTCTGGACCGAGCAGATGGAGACGTCAGTCATGTGACGCGGAAGCCTCTTCTGCCACGCGAGGCGACGCTCCAGCCGATGATTAATAGAATTTGTCTTGACAAATGTCAGAACCTCTGTTATTTCATTATATCGTACAGCCCAGGGAGGAGGACCTCCACAAAAATGTGTTGTCCTGTCATTGTCAATGTTCCCTTTGATGGATGTACAAATTATTTCCCTTAAAAAAGATCAAACATTTCATTATGAGGCCATCGGTTTTGGAGTGGCGTCCCTGTTTTTTCTTTTTATATTCCTCGCAGACGTCTATTGGGAATGATAATATATTCCCCCTCTGAAGATGCTAAGTTGAAATGACAGGGCTATTGCGTCGGGGCAATGAGCAACCCTCAAGTCAGCTACCATCTCATGTATCTCTCTCCCTCCCGCCTAGTGTCTCCCCTCCCACCACCAATCACGTTGCCCGCACGCAGGCCCGATTTGAATATTTGCAGGTCAAACATAATAAAGTAAGATAATAATGTGGCATAATAAAGAGCCCATTATTATCCATGAAAATAGCCTGAGCTCCGAGAGGGTGTGAAGCAAAGGCAAATATTGGAGGCAAGCAATTAAATCAATTGATTCATAGTGGCTGACATAACTTCTGTTGTGCCATAACTCATCATAAATATGAATAATTTAGGACACAGAGGTTAACACTATTGCTATTCAGCTGATTCTTTTTTTTGGCCTCTTTAGGCAGGATACTGTTATGGTATGTATCACATGAGCATTATTATGCTATTGTGTGGTCATTATTTTAGTGCTTAAATTACCTTAAGGCTGAATGTGCTGTGTAAGGTGCGCTAGCGGCAATTACAGAGCACATATGACGTGACGGCTATTACAGTAGAAACCATCGTATGTGCATTGCCGACTATTCTCATTAATTAGGACTCCAATAAAAGTGAATCTCCGACTGTATGTGGTCCACCTGTTGTGACAGCAATTACAATGTGTGTGTGATTGCTTTAATTAATTAATGTAACAATGAGAGTCGGCATCTAAGTACCTGCATTAATTTTGACAGCCATTAAAGTGAATGAATACTTGCATTAATTTTATCAGCAACAAGGCCAAGTCTGAGTACTGGCAATAATTAGGACGACGCTCAGAGTGCGACCTGAGTATTGCAGTCGCATTTAGAATGCCACTGCATAGTTTCATCCAGCGTGGCAGATATTGAAGGTGAATGAGTTGGCTTTGGGACAGAAACCGGACAGCATGAGTCATTGTGAATAATTGTATGGTCCCCCTGCAGAAAACAAAATTATGGATGTAAAATTCCAGATGAAGGAAGCTAACAAATTGCACTGAGAGGTAATTCATTCCTGGGTTAGTGGCCAAAAATGAAATACCCATGCAACACGTACCTTTGCAGTCATACGATATAACGCAAACAGAAATGGGGCGATTTGTACAGGACAGAACTAAGGTCAAACCACTAATGTCAAAGTGTGTGGTATACAAGGTAGAGACTCAGAGTTGGGCTCTTGCATGAATTTGACTCGATACTGCATGGATATGTTCAGGTACACAAGATACAGTGTGAGGAATGCTGTGTGTAGTGGGCATGTACTTTATCCAGCCGCTTCATTTCGAATATAGAGGGGTTTGTGGCAGTTTGACTGCCATTTGGGGCTGGCTGTCAGCTCACACACGGAGCCGAAGTTCAGCCAGCCCAGAAGACTGTACCAGCAGATTAATGAATTTTTTTACTGGTCTGAATGATCTGTTTTGAAGTTAGTTTGGCACTCTTTTTTTATTATTATTGTTATTACGACTCCCAAATTCTGCCTGAAGAGCTGACACAGTGTTCAATTACCTAAATAATGACCTGCTGTCAGTAAAAGGGGGCAGGAGCCAAGTCACTTCTGAAAGTACTGATGCTCAGTATACCAACAGGAAAATGTAGACGTCTTTAAAAATGCATTATTTGCAAATGGGAATGAATGGTACATACTTTTTGTCTACCTGCTTTACATGCATTGGCTTTATTTATTCATAATTTCCTCAGCATCCATTTCTCTGGCAATAAAGATGAGCTTTAATTATGTGCAGACCCCATAGTTAATGACTGTAAACACTGGGAGAGTGTTGTTGCATTACACGATGGGATCATATAACACTCGTCTAAAAGATTGAATCAAACAAACAGTAACAATGACTGATTCGTGAAGAGCCGATGAAATTCAAGCTTCATAACAGCTTATTGGTCTATTCTTAGCCAATCATGCACAGCACTACACTATGAGGTGATTAACATACGCTACTGTCATAAGTCAGGATTAAAAGGATGCAAAAGTAGTAATAAAAAACATCTATGCAGAGCATCACATAACTAAGAATGGATATGTGCTACATTTTATGACAGTCACGAAAAACAACAGCTGATGGAAGTGGCGTGAAATATATTCAAAGTATTTCACCCATAAGTCGTCCCAAGATCATTAGCCATGCCTGCTGATTTCTGCTGCTTCTTCCTTTAATTTTCATGTGCCATGTCTTCTGACGTTATCATTTCTACTGTAAGGCCATAAAAAGTATTTAAGATTCTGTTTACCATCTTGGGCAATTTCCTTCTCAAAGGCTATGGCGATTCTTATTTAGCTTTTTGCCCTGAGCAAATTTTTCAGTGTGCTGATTGATTACCTTCTTAACAATCTAATAACTTATATAAAATTACCTCTTCATTATAAGCTCTTCCTTAAACAGTGGAGATATCTTATTTGATGATAAAGTGTTGGTATAGTACAGTGTACCTATCTGCTATATTTAAACAGGTATTTGCAAGTTAAACTCAATGAAGACTTTTCTTTATTCTACCTATTAGCCATGCATGCATACTTTTAATACTCTTGGCAGTGCAAATTTGAGTAGGTATTGTATGTATCTCTCAACAATGCAATTTCTTTCATTATCTTCCTCCAGAAAATAAATCACATTGTCATAGAGGATAATCCACCCAACAAACCAGGGCAATACGTAGCCTGATTTTTAGAGGTTAGAGAGATCATGACCATCATTTTAATATATCGGGTACCTTGGGTGTACAGCATTGTTTGCACTATTCAGTATATGAATGTGCCTGCTTGCAGTTCAATGCTTGTGATGCCTGACAAAATATTACTGTTTGTTCTTTGGTTTTTTGGAAATAAACAATCCATCCATCCATTAACTACCGCTTGTCGGGTCGCGGGGGTAGCAGCCTCAGGAGGGACACCGAGACCTCCCTCTCCCCAGCTACCTCCACTAGCTCCTTGGGGAGGACGCCGAGGCGTTCCCAGGCCAGCCGAGAGATATAATCCCTCCAGCGAGTCCTGGGTCTGCCCCGGGGCC
>JABFDZ020000044.1:27852932-27869180 GCA_019775955.2 Pollimyrus isidori | reverse complement strand
CGACAACATAGCCCCCAGGTTCACGGAGGCACGCAAACCCCTCCACCACGATAAGGTAGCAATCCAAGGAGGGGCCACAGCTCTGGGGCCACAGCCAGCGCTTAACAATCATCTCATATAAATTATTATATCAAAATTTTACAGCAAGCCCTATAATCATTAAAATGTACTAGCAAGTACATTTAAAAAAATATATATAATGTACCTACATGATAATAATTAGCAATAGCAGACCTGACAGTTAATCTGAAACCCAATAACTGGACACAAAATGTTTTTCTTATGGCTACTAAAACTTTGTAAGGCTGCGAAAGAGAAAAACAGAGGAATCCTCACATTACACTCAGGAACAGTCACTGGTGAAGCTCAGGATTCAGATGTATCCAAACATAAAACCAGCGTCCCATTTCTGGCCTGTGTATTGACCCATAAAATTTAAGAGACAGGAACATGCACATTATAATTAAATTTAAGGAAGCGGGAAAAGGCTTCTTGGTTTTTTATGGAGTATTTGTCACAATTTGCATGCTGTTCAAGGGCAAGGCGAGCACCAGGCATCTTCATCTGGGTAATAAATTGAACAGGACTGTCAGGCAGCCATATAGGTTAGAAGAAGCTGTCATTTCAGTAAATGCAGATAATCTGGAAAGTGACCGTCGGACGTCTCACTTCCCCCCTCAGCATTAACAAAAAAACCACTCATCAATTTTGTGGCCACCAGTTACTTCTAGAAATCGTTGGTCATATGATGACATAGTTAAAATAATGTCTATTGTTTATCCCTATAACTATAATGCTGTCAGAATGACAACAATGTATTCTCCCAACAGCCCGACCACCCTCTCTGACCATCTAATCCTTACTTCTCCCTCCTCCGCCCCACCCAACCTGTACAATTTATGGATTTACTGGATGGATCAAGTGGGAATGTGAAAGCTAGTAAATGAGTTTTTATCTAGCTAGTTGTAACATGTAACCCTGAAAATACACCTATTCATGCAGGGACACAGGTATCTAAATATTTATGCTGTACTTATTACTTTCTCATGTGCACTATCACTAGGATTTTCTGTAGCAGTAAGAACTGTAGCAGACAAAGTAATGGTATAACTAACTAACACGTAATGTCAAACAGATGCACCCATACAGACACAAGCAGACCTCAGTGTAATTTTCTGAGATCAAATGTTACTGCTAATTAGATTGTTTGTGACTGAACACACATCAGCTCTAGTTGGCTGGCAACAGAACTGGCCCACAGGCACAGTGGGATGTGCATAAAATCCGTATAAGGTACCAAATTTCAAACTTCAAACTAAACAGTAGCAAACAAAAAGTTGTTATATGAGCATTTTAACTTTGGAAATAAATATTTATTATAATGCTAGACTACCCTGATTGTAAGAAATACATGGCAAAAACTTTTTTTTTTCCACTAGCTAATGCAGTGAAACAACATTCATCTCTGATGTCTGAATGAATTTGTGCACATTGATTTTATATTGATCCAAGTTAGCGTTGATTCAGTGTAATATTTTGATGCAAGGCAACAAGTATATTTTCAGGTATAGGATTGAGTTGATTTGTGGTTGTTTTTGTGTTCAATTAATATTGAATCAGCAGTAAGTAGCATGCACTGAAATAACATTGAATCAATTTTATGCGGTGCCAAAAATAAACACAAGGCATTCAAAACAGTACGAAAATTACAATGCTTTATTGAATTCAAAATTAAACTAAACTTCACAATGCAATTAAAATTACATTTACAAAAACATTCACCAGTTTCGGTAGCAGGGACCTGTAAAATGCAGCGATAATAATGAAAAACACATTAAATGTAAAGCCATGTGCATTTCAGTTTGCATAGATCTGATACTAAATTCAGATTCAGGAACCAAAACATATGTACTAATAGTACAAACAGTGTACTGTAAAGTAAGGAGTACAAGGAGTGGACTTACCCAAATAATTATTTAGTGTACTCTAATTTCCAAAATCCTAACTGCAAACATTTTACTTACATTCCGATTTTTAGTAAAATTATAGAAACAAAGTACAAACAACATTTGAAATTAAGAAATGCAAAAAAATAGCACACTTTGCGACAAGTGACTGCGGCTGTGCAGATCTGAGGTGCCTTCAGCCCTCATGCTCTGGGGCCACAGCCAGCGCTTAACATCTGAAAACTTTTCATACATCCGTGAAGGAAATACCTTACGAAATATGCCTGTTTTTGCTTGTTGGGGAGAAAAGCGTTTAAGCATTTACATCTCTAAATGGAAATATGCCGGACATAAAGCTAAAAGTGTCTATTACGGGATGACACAGTTGACTCCAGTCCGAAACAGGCTTGCAGGGTTGGGTGATTCAGAGGATGTAATCGACTAACTGTTATACAACATTTAAGCAATAAAGGAAGAAGTTTGAAAACCTGTCGATGAGGAATGTTTCTTGATAGACACACATCAGCCAATCACATCACACAGCATTCCAATCGTATAGTAGTCTTCTAATAATGAGCATCCTATGCCCAGCAAATGCACAGCAATGTTGATTGAGTTATGAATACACTACATACATGTTTGTACTTTATTCATTGTTGCCTTTTCTCATCTCCTGAATCAGATTAAGGGGAATTCTAAGGGACCTTTAAGCAAAATGAGCCTTGATGTAAAGCAGTAATGACTTGAATTATATCACAATAATAATTAATATTGACTGATATGAAAAGAATTATAGTAATAATTTTTCCCCCATATCTCCCTTTCGTACCCTGAACTGTGACTTGCTGCATGCGGAGTCCAATTATGTGAGAGTGATAACAAAATGCATGTCTGTAGACAACATGAACCCACCTTATTTGGCTTTCTATCTTACCGAATTAGGTGTTGAAATGGTGTAAGAAAAAGTTGCAGCCAGCATCCAATACCATTAGTAGTCTGCTACTTTGCCAACAACGTTAGATAAAGTTACCGCCTGAAAAGTTAGCTAACAGTCTGCTGCTGTCCAGAATTTTGCAAACCAACTTAAGCTAAGGTCATTATCAAACCTTACATACCTTTGTTAGCTAAGTGATAGTTGGCATTTTTCTAGTGTAAAATAAACATGCAAAATTTATACTTGTGCGTAAATAATGTACATTATAAATTCACAATCAAAAATTAAATACTTGATTGCCATAATCTCATTAGCAATCAGTTAACGTTACCTAAGCAAACAATATACAGATGTCTTCCTCCTGCTTTTTCGCGCCACTCACTCCGTTCACAGTGCGCATGAGCAGTCGTGTTTGTGTTGAGTGATCTATACGCCTGTCATGTCAGCATCTCTACGATTAATGGAATCCGTACTTTACATCAACGCTGACAATGTCAAATTTTCAACATTAACTGACACTGCTGAAACAAGTGTCGCCTCAATAATCTACATTAAACAATAAAGTGCAGACTTCCTCTTTATAAGGCAACACTTACTGGGGAAATGTTCAATCTCAGTGAATATCCATTCACTACACCTAGGCTACTTTTCCATTAACCTGGTGCAGAAGCCTGTTCTGCCATCCGTCGGATGACAGAGCTGACCTCTCCTTCTGCACTGAGTGTCCCGCTGGTGAAAAGAGTCTTTCACACACTACCATTGCTGCAGGTTGCTCAGTGTAAAATGAGCCAGCTGTGTTTCAGCCACTTTATATTAAGGCTATCGCTTCAGTAAATATTCCTCATAGCGGATCCCGGGCTCTGCATTGTACTTATATTGGGGATTAGGTGTGTACACAATCCATACCGTGCTTGAGTACGTTTGACCCCCAAAATCCAGTTTGTTAGACTAGTGCGACTAGCCTTGACAAAGTGAGCTAAAATTTGCCCGGGCCCAGTTGAAGAAATAAACCCCGTTACAGCTGAATTGTATGAATGTAGCATGATCACTAATTGTGGCTGAGCAAAGAACACAGACATAATGTCAATGATGCGACTAACATACGCACATGTACATGAGCCGGACCTAGAAGGAGGAGACCGGGTAGTAAACAGACGTTTAATTATACATCTTTACATAACGGATGTAAAAATCTGTCCGGACACCGGCTTTTCCTTATGTTTAATAAACGTCGGACTTTAAAGTGCAAAAAGTGCAGTATCACCACAGACATCGCTTTACCTTCTTTAGCCAAGATATCTCATCTTTTAAGATGTTTTGGCTGCTGAGTTGTCCCTTTCTTCACCGCCACTTCAGTTTGTGTCGCTTCCATGATTTACCAAAACAGTAACATATGTAACATAGTTAGTGAATTTGGTTCATTGGGAGGTAATTCTCGTGAGACTCATAAGACTCGTAGTAGATATGATATAATTTATTAAGGTATGTATTAATTAATTAATCAATCAATTAATTCAATTATTTCTTATTTAAAATGCATCCGATTACATTATTGGCCACTGCTATGACTTTTTAATTCAATTCATTTAGTGTAATTCAGTATCTTTTGGAGCTGCCTTTACTCATGCCTATTTTTCTGTGGGACGTATATATTTTAGTAAACAATTTTGGCGAACGTGAGGTTTTTCGGGAACACATTTATCGCATTGTAGCAGAATTGACTGTACATGGTCTTACACCATAGCACTTTTCTTCAACACAAAACGTTGCATGGTGATGTCGAAAGTGTGTTCAGGCACAGAACAATAAGCAAAATGTGAGTGTAGACCAGGGGGGGTTATTTTACTCGGATAAGGTACACAACCAAGCCAAGTGTGAGTATGCCGTAGGTGTGGATGAGGCCTTATCCTCAGACTATGCATCTAATCCCATACAGAGGAGGCTGTTTTGCGTGGCTCTGGATGAGTTTCTTCAAAGGGAGGTAGCCATGGCTCCCTGTCCTCCAGTAACTTCACGCATCATCTCCCTTCTTTAGGTAGACATCGCAGGTCGTTAAACTTGGGCTTTAGTATTGTTGACGTATCAAGCCATGCCATATTTGTGTTCCGCATGCTTTTCCAAGTCCTCTGTGAATGTCGTTTTGAAGCACCAAGAATAGGCAGCCCTGTCATCAGAGACCTCCATCGTGCAGTACAGGTAGCACCACAGAGCAGGATGCACATTTCTCATCTGTTTGGAGCTCTGCAATGTTCCTGCAATAGCAATAAAACAAACAGAATTACAATACCTTTATTCACGGGTATCTAAAAACATTAAGAATGGCGTCTCTTACCAAAATATATTTTCCCCTTCCAAAATGAGAACATATTTCCTACCTGCCTGGTTCCTGCAACATCTACAGCTGAGCTAGTTCATCAAAGTCAGCTGAAGTAAACATGGTTGCTTTGCACTACTGTTGTGCCAATGCTGTTTTCAAAAGTCTTTTGTTGTGTTGGACCCGTTTGATCATTTCCAGGTTTCAATTACACTTAAGGGAAACATCTTGAAGCAGCCCCACTTGCTGCTGCTTGCAAGGGACTGGCTGCACTCAGATCTGTGTTGGACAGTGTTTGAAATGACCGATTAATTTACAGCACTTTGTCAAAACACTGTCAGAACAGCTGTCATGGAGGAACACTGCGATTGCCCTCTGTATAATGTGCAGTACACGGCCTACTGTCATACTGCAGGCACTATCAGTTCCTACAGTAGGGATTTTATGATCTGCCACTCTTTTGAAACATGAAAGGACTCCTCAGCAGAAACACCGGCAAAGTGCCTTTCCTCAGTTTTCATGGCAGGTAATGCGACCGACCGCAGATGCCAGCTGTCATCGATAAAATGTGCTGTTACGCCCAGCCAGTCGTGGCTTCTTATTGATGTCCAGTGATTTCCAGTCAATGAAACAGCTGTTGCTTGTGCTACTTGTTCCATTTTACATGCATTTTCTTTATTGCAAAAGCCATACATTCTGGTCACAACAGTACCCTTTGAAGTTCAAATCTAGTGGGACCATCTTAACTGCATTTGTGCCTACATATTTAATTGTTGAAAACTATATATGACATCCCTCAGTTTACATATCATATTCAACATATTTTGAAGATATAAGGAATTAAAAAAAAATCTTTATAAGGGACAGGACATATAAGGGACAGGACATTGCTTCTAGCAAGAGTATATATAAAGGTAGGCTGTATTATTTTAGATTAATTTAAGTGAACAGGAATAAATTTCCATGTGGTTTAAAAATAAAGTTCAAATGTATATGAAAAACATCTTAATAGCTTCTCTAGTTTGATACCAACATTTCCTTGTTATCATCACCATATTTCTGATAATGTGTTATTTTTTGATGTACTATTAACTCATATAATAATGATCACGCACTAGATTTATACTTTAAATGCTTGTTGCAATTCTTGTAAGGAATTTAGCATGCAAATGACGCCGCGATGAACATTAAATCAAGAGCATTTGGCGGTACATGCAAATAAGCTTGCCATTGTGCCTCAATAGAAATAGAAAAACTCATTTGCATGTGTTGCATTAAATGACGCATCCCGCTATGATATTTACCTTAGCGGACAAAATCTGTCTGTTCTCAGGGTTGGTGCTGTTAATATTAAGCTTCATTGTAAAAATGATTTGCGGCGTTTAATACCAGCAACTTGATAAGCAACTTCATGTTTTGGATGGCGTCCTTTTAGTAATTTCTGATGTTATAGTTTGATGTTACTGATATCAAAGATTATTAAACTGGCTTCCAAACTCTATATCAGAAAATATTTTTATTGCAATGCTTTTAAGACCTGCTGACGAATCCTGTGAACAGCACACAACACGTTTTGAATTGCGTGCAAGATACATTTTATTATGAGGAAACCACAGCAATTCCAGTGGCGTAAAATGGGTGTTAGAAATCATGCCAGTTTATGGATAAGAACCGAAACATCTGACAAGCGGGTCGATTTTGTTAAACACTGCCGTGAATCCTGCTTTGTGAAATGTAATGAATGCCGTTTTTAAACGGTGTAAAAGTAAGGTGAGAGGTAACACACAAAAATCGGTGCTGTGAATTTAACCGCCATTTTATTGAAATGAATGGTTGTGTGGAACAAAGGGCAAAGGTTTTCCGTACCTGGCAGTTTGTGTAGCTCTTGTCTAAATCAAAATAGCCGCGCTTTCTAATACTTTACCGTAGTCTTAAATCTCCTCGACGCAGAGGAAAACAGTAACGTCTGAAAAGAAATAAGCACATGGATGACTACATCTCAGCAGCAGCATCGAGCTTCCTTTCATACTGACCTGTTTGGCTGCCGTGAAACAGACTAATTATCACATTCTCGGAGCGACTGTAATTAACAAGCTGGCCCCCGGAGCGGAAGTGTGAATGTTTCAGGTTGCGGATCTGTCTGCGGCTTCCCGCGCAAGCTGTCACGTTTGTTTGCCGACCGGCGCGCACACACCCCGCTGCAGATTTTCGAAGCCTGCCAGTGTAAATGAGAGGGAAAAACAACGTGGCGCAGCCCGGCGGCCCGATCGAGGGATGATGCATGCTGGGACTGCTGCAGGAGTGACCCGGGGTGGACAGCCGGTGCTGCACCTTGAAATCTGAAAGTAACGATGTCCCAGATGTTAATACTTGCTTGTATTACAGACGGACCACTCCACGAGGCATGGAAGTCATGATGTGCAATGCTATTTATCACTGTTGTTATTGGCATCGTTGTTCCTGTAAACTACTCGGCCAAGTGAATAAATCTAAATGAAAGTATCAATGCAATGGCTTGCCTGACACACACCCAGAGGAATGAAAGTGGAGAGCCGCTTCCCAGCTGCCCAAAGCTATCCATTTGTTAGGAGTTCAAGCAGCCTGACTGTTACTTGGCTGATGTGGAGTTCAGTTCCTCCGAAGGATTGCCTTTTACTGAGATTTAACTATAATATCACAATAACACTTTTGTTAAATCAGACAAGCTTCAACCAGCATCTGTGTCCACAGTTCAGGCTGTGCTCTTAAAACATATTTGTTTAATTTGTAAAAAAAAGTCAATCTTTTTGGACCTGAAATTGTTATCCCGGCATGGATGCCACGTAACAGTGGGTATAGCCAGTGGCCTGCCCAGAGTTAGCGAAGCTGTGAAGCTATGCTGGAAGAACAAGGCTTTATATAAGCTGTTGCACTGGGAATGATTTTACTGTATGTCTCCTATATGACCTTGATGGAAGTGTGATGGATAATAACTTTCTTCAGCTTGATCAACGTACATGGCCCTCAACTTACCATGGTTATCAAATTAAGATCTAGGTCAGTGGTCGTCTAATGCAGACTCCACAATCGAAACGTCTAGTTCTCCCCTCCCCCTGGTTGGCAAATTTTATCATTGGAGACTGCCCCACTCCCCCCCCATTCCTCCCAAGTTGGCTCTTTCTGCCGTATGCGGTGGACCTTGGCTTTGTGTGCTGATGGAGTTTGACCCTCGGGGAAAAATAGTTGGGGACCACTGATCTAGGTCAAGGAGCCACACGACTTACTGACTGGGGAGATTTTCTTTCTTGCTTGTTTGCCTAACACTGCAATAAAGATGGCAAACAACGCTTCCAGTAAACCTCATTTACAAGCATGGCATAAAATTCCCAGTGGCTGTAGCAGCCAATATACCACACTGGAGAAAAAAAATGTTTTATGGATAAAACATTTTGAGAATGACCCCCCCCGAGCTCCATTCGATGTCAGGGCACCCAGGCTACGATTAAGATTTTGCGGCAGTAGTTTGTTTTCTAGTAGTCTGTTAATAAGATAGAATTTTTAACTCTGAAAGCCTGGGGAGGTGGCCTGATTTAATGCCAACTCACTGGCTTATATGCGACGAATCACAGCAGCTCCAGTTTGCTGTCCATCCAAACCAGCTGGTTTTGTCTTATCAGCATTAAAGCAGCTTCTGTCACAGTGGCGTATAAGGAACATCTCTAGAACGGGCTGCAAGAGCTGCATCCCCCGTGGAAATCATGGCGCAGCACACGCTCATGCACACAAATTCTGCTTAATTGAGCGAGAGCGGCTCCATTCGAAGGTCAGCACAGATACCGCTTTCATATACGTCTTGCGTGGGTACATTTGAACTGTAGCAGAATTATCTCCGTTAACAGGCATTAACTTTCCCAGTTTTTCGGTTTGGGGAGCTTCTAGAAAGAATCATAAGACCAATAGAACCAAATGACAATTATGTATCTCTCTGTTTGTCTTGTCACTTAATTAATTTTAAACTTTGGCGTGAGAAATTGTAAAAAAAGTGTATTGAAACTGGCCGCCAAGGTGGTCATGTGGTCTTTAATGAAGAGGCTGTTCCCACTGATATATTCATAGCACAGTCATATACCCTAACTCTTTCAGGTTATAACAGGCAGTCATTTTGGGCGATCATTTGTTTATTCATTTTATTCATTGATTCTCTGATTATTTTTTTCTCCCCGCCGTGCGGCACTTGATCATTGGCCCACAGGAGGGGCATGTCCCCATTTTTGAGGAATGGGTGCGGAGATTGCAATTGACTGGCTAAAATTACCGTCACACGTCACGGCGACACATGCCTGAGAGCCGGGGCAATGGCCGGTGAGAAGAGGAAGGATGGATAGCTCTTAAGATCTGACAATAAAAAGGAAAAATGTGGCTTCTGGAGCGTAAAATTAGCAATTACATTCCATGTCATCAGTAATAAGTATTTCTATGAGTGTTGGACAGTGAGACCGTAAATCAACCACTACACCTGTGTTCAATCAGGCAGTACAAGTGAACAGTACTGAGGTACGCTGTTATAAACGTTGCCTCCCCGCGATAAGCAAGATGGCTAACATCTGTTAGGAAAAAAGTTTTCAAAGGTAATTTCTTTTTCAAGGCCTTTATTCTGACCTTGGTCAAAAGGGGACAGATTTGTGTGAATTCACACTAGAGTTGTGCCACGCCATAGTGCCATATTTTGAATTAAATAGTATTTACAGTAGATAGAAAGTTTCTTTAAAAAAAAAAACAGCGTCGGAAGCACTAGATCTTCAAATATTGACTTAAGACATGGAGACATGAGACATGGAGTATGGAGAACACCAGCGGGCACCATGAGGTTTTTGTAGCATTCAGGTAATATTTCTTATCAGAGCTACAAATTCAAGTCATGTGTGTGTGTGTGCGTGTGTGTGTGTAAGCAAAAAGTTTCACTAAACAACCCTTCCACTGTTTACTGAATGGCCTTTGAAACATTTTTTAAATTTTATTTTCTGGAATGCACATTTTTCCTCAGAAGAACCTGTTTTGGCCTCAAGTGAAGATGTCTTCAGTTCATCTGCACTGGGGACTGCATCCTCCTTCATCACCACCAGGGGGACCAGATCGTCTCATTGCATTTCATTACTCCCTCCACCCCGGTGAAAACAACCATCTGCCCCTGTTCGCTGTAGGAAACGGTTTTCAGAGTCCGCCTGCTTTCATTCGCCAGCCTTGTGACACATCTATCACAGAGATGAAGCGAATGTGAATTAGATGCATAGCCATTGAGATGCCTGCAGTTAATAATTTACCATTTGTTTATTGAAACAGAGACACGTACTGTTATTCTGACATGCTATTCCGGGTCCTGGAATTTGCATGCAGATGAATCTGAAGAGAACTAAAAAATGAATAAATAAATCACACTCTCATCAAATTCTGATTTGCGCATTGTTGTTAGGCACTTTTATTTAATACACAGGGTCCTCTGTTCTTGACACATGCAGTCCCTGGGTGTACAATCCAGTGTGGTTATCCTTGTAAATTTCTAAACTCCATAACCTTGATACAAGTGTTTCCATTTGAATCATGGGAGAAGCAGGTTGGTTTGGACAACCAGATGGTGCAGTGTTTGTTGATTGTTATATAAAGGATCATGTTGGCCATGGGATTGCATTGCATTGTTATACTGTACTTTTTTATGGAAACATTTCCAGATTCACAGTCCCCATAGGGACCCAAGGATAAAGCAGAAATGACTATGTGTGTTTGTGTGTCTCTGTGTTCAGATTACTTTTTTTGCGGAGTTTTCCTTTTGAGCAGAACCGCAACTACTTTGAGCTCCAGGGCTATTTAACTTTATATATGTTTCACTTCATCTGGGTTCCTCTTTATGCCTGTTGTGATATATTTGTCTAAATTAATGCAGTGTAAATGCTATCATAAATGCATCATTGTGGTTACAAACAGGCATTTCCAGTCAGGTTGTTTTTTTTCCAGCAACACGCAACATCAGGTTGCATGCACTCAAGGCACAAATGAAGGAAAGCGGCCGTCGCTCTCGTGTTCCTCCTCTCATTACTCCTTGGACTATTATGGTCAAGTACCTCAGGCGATTTTGTTTTTTTTTTTCCCCAGCTTATTTTCGAGCCAGTCAGTGTGATCAAGCCACCCGACCACAGAAATTCAATTTGTCTACTGCGACTTTCGCTCGTCTGTCACAGAAAACTTTAATTCAGTTCAGAATGACTCTAGTCGAGCTCACTGAAGATGGAGTTAAGCGGCGGAGTGGCAGGGGAGCTCTGCCGGCCGAGGCACTGGTTTTCGGCTGCCGACAGCCACAGTGAACTGGATAATTACCAGCTCCAGACCAGCGTCTATTGAGAAATTTCAGGCTCCTTTTTGAAATCATTGACAGAAAACTAAAATTTGCAGGAAACCTAGATCTGGAGTTTAACTGTGCAATCACTAATATTACCATGTGCACAAAACGTTAATAAATGGGAAGTAGAGCGGGGCTCACTCTCATGAAGGACCTGGTAGCATAGGTTTACTATTAACATTAGCTGACCCTAGTCTTCCTTTCAGTGTGTTTTCTCCACCTCCCATCTAGGTGTGTTGCATTCCGAGTGGTTGGCTTCCTGTTACAATTTTATTGGCAGAGTGAAATTCATGAATCTAATAAATATGGATTATCCAACCACTTTCCATAACCGCTTATCTAGAGCAGGGTCAAAGCAATCCTGGAGCCTATACCAGGAAACATAGGCACAAACTCATACACTAAGGGCAATTTAGATATTCTGGTTCATCTTGAAGCATGCTTTTGAACCGTGGTAGGCAAACAGACTACCTGCAGGAAACCCAAGCAAACTTTGGGCTCTGAGTCAGGAGAGGGACTTGAACCCACAACCTGGGTGATGTGAGACCATCATGCCAAGGACCAAGCTGATTACAGAATACAACTTCAGCCCTGCACTCTGTGGATGTTTTAATCCACAACCAGTGCACACATGTTCTCCATTCTGGCGTGTGTTGTGTCCATTCAAGCATTAGGAAACTTTGACCAGTCACTAGCTAGCTTTAGGGCTGCTAATACTGTGGCTGTGGGAGTGGATAGGGCAGATGGCCAGGTCTTGCTATTTGTGATAGAGTCCACATCCTCTCTGGTGCATGTGGCGTTGATGATGGATGCATCATTGCCTTGATAGGATGGAAAGTCACGGAAGACAGGGTTAGGACTGATGCAGTGACCCAAACCAGGGTTCTTTTTCATATACCATGTCTATTACAGTAGAGTTCCCCACTAGAAACGTTCTCAACAGACATCAGCCCCTTTCATCCTGCAAAAATATCTAGCTCGCTCTGCCACCAGGTCTGAGACCTTTGCCCCCAGCACAAAGCTAAGAAGAAGAACAGTGCAGGGCTGAAAGATTAAAGGGTTTGTGAAAGAGAGTCTTCCTGAAGCCTTCTGCAGCGTGAGGCACATTTGGAAACTACTCCACAGTTTCCATCTTATTGCACTCTTGGGGAAAGCGTTTCTTACGTGAGGTAAATAGGTGCTGTCAGGTGAAAATACAGTCTTTAGTATTACTCAGGCGAGACGCTGCTTTTCCATTGATGAGCTGTCAGAGTACTGGATTCAAAACATTTCAGACTCCTTATAATTACCCACAATGTTATCTCTGAGGCTACTGAGCCCTAGTATGTCAGCAGTCCTTTCAAAGCTACAATCTAACCCTTAATTTACTGGCTGCCTTTAATTGCGTAGTTGTTCGTTCTTACAAAATTGTGGTAAACGTATCATCTACTACTTTTTTTTTTTTTACTGTTCCAAGGAATTCTGCGACGATCAATGGCAGGTAATTGACCAATCAGAGTCAATTCTAACTGTGTGCCAGGGGACAATACAACTAGCCCGTTGATAACGAATAAGACATTTAGCAAAGAATACCTAAGCCATAACCGTTCTATTAGCGCTTAGTATAAAATACATTTTCAGAGTATTTTGCAATTCATAGACAGTGCTTCCTTTCACAATGTGCTTTAATTGGGATTTTTTTCCTAAAAAGAACTCTGTAAAGGTTTCCTCGCCCACAGACCTGAACTCTGAATTGTTAGAAATATCCCCATGCACTGCGAATTATGGGACAAATGGATCTTATATTCACTTAAAGTTGTCTCTCCAAATATGTCTCTTATTCTGTTGGCTCAACATATAATCTAAAGAAAGATTATTTTTAATTGTAAATCGCTTGAGTAGATCTTCATGTGGAAGAAAGATTCATGATAGAATCGAAGCAGAAATAGCTGCAGATTTGCTATGGCGGTCAGAGTAAAGTGCACAAACACGTACTTCGCCTTTCTTCTGTAAAGACACTCACCTGGTACTCTGTCTTTGGGGTCACTGCGAATGTCGGCCTGTCCACAAGCCCCTTCCACAAGATCTCCAGGATAGCGTAGCCATAGAAACGGGCAGATGAACCGCAGACGTGCCCGTCTGTGCCGCTGACTGGCCCTCCGGGGAGATTTAACCGATGCTGCAGCCTGCATCTACACATCCTCTCTTCTATACCTATGGCACAGTGGAGAGACTGGGGAGGGGGACAGCTGGGGTGGGGGGGGGTGAGGTTATCCACATGGGGAATCCAGTGGACGTTCACCTAAATCAAGCACAGCTCAGCTCAGAGCCCATGACCAATGCTCTGGGTGACTTACAGGGCTTATACTTCAGAGAGAAACCCTATGCCGGGAACCTGAGCGCTTCAAGGGCATGGAGGACTGGGCGGCGCGTTTCAGATGATGGAAAGAGGGAGGAGGTGGAGGTTAATTACCCAGTGGACTAACCACGTTCGGACTTCAGTCCCTTCGAAGGAGAAATGGCTGAGGATCAGGTGGCATTTGAAGCCAGTATAAAATAACGGTGACCCGATGTGACCCAGATTTTGGTTGAAATAATCTCATCGCAATTTAGCTTTCCAGTGGCAAAGAATTTTCATCTCTTTAAAACCCGTGGTGGTCTCAGTCATCTTTACAGTGGCATTTACATTTATTTGCCGGGCTGATGCTTTTATCCAATGCAAATTACAATTTTTACCCACTTCTGGAGCCAGATATTTCACTGACTAATTTATACCTTTAAGTACCTCACTTAGGAGTACTAGCGCAGGTCCATTCATGGGTCTTAAGCCGGCAAACCTTCAGGTCCATTTCATTCATCCCGAGCTGCCTCATCTGTCCCTTACTCAAGGTATTGGCAATTTGTAAGATTTCTGTGGCTCAGTTCCATTAGGACTTCCAGTCTTTTTCATCACTAGGGTCCACTTCACTGTGCACATCACTAAAAGCAAAGAATATATGCTTCCCCACGCGCTATACTGCTCCGCAGGATGTATTTTAGTTATGGAGAACCTCCTTTTACACAGACCCAGTGTTTTTGGCTCAGTTAATTTGGCACCGCATGGTAAGATGGCATGCTTGCAGGAAAACATATTCTGGGCTTTGTCCAGAATTAACCATTGTGGACTACTAGAGCTCATCCAATATGACTAAGGTTAGTAGAATATATTTACTTGCAGCGGCAACTCAAAATGAAGGAGTGATGGTTTTTATCTCAAAATACTCATCCATCCATCCATCCATCCATCAATTTTCTATACCTGCTTGCACTATGCTGGGACACGGGGATCCCACGAGCCTTACAAGCCAAGGCAGGGAATAACCCAGGACACTATCTCGACACATTTGAAACCAATTTCATAACGCTAGGGCGTGTTAGTTCCTGCACGTCAGGGACTGCCTGAACGTCGCCGGGGTTCAAAACAAGATCCAACACGATGACAAATTAATTATCTCATTTTGCTGATGTTAGCATTTTCTCTGGTTACTGGTGCATGTTTTTGTACACTTTTAATAATTTTGATTGGGATATTTTTGATATTTCGTAGGTGACCAGGCAAAATAGGCTTCAAAATTAATCTCTGGAATCATCGAGGGCAGACATTTTCCCAGGAGTGCTATATGTCTCTGTTAGACCTGGTAGCCCGTCATCAAAAGTCATCTATTCAGCGGCTGAAGGTTAGTGCTCTAAATCCACAGCCTGACAGGTCTAAGTTTCTGCCAAGACCCCCTTCTTATTTCTCTTTACTGCAAAATCAATGAACTCAGTCCTTTGAAGTATTAGCTGTTTTTCCAATTCATTTATGATTTGAAACAATGAGGCCCTTGGACGTATAATAGCTCTAAGATATTGAATTTGTGAAGTCACTCAGAGGCGCTGCCTGGTCAATGCGTAATAGAGATGCTGGCCTGGTGCCTGAAAGAGATTGGGCCAGGAATCCACTAAGACGTGGAGCTGCAATATTACTGGGAGGCCGCCACACCTGCGATTAACATAACTGGGGAACATGCGGTCCATCTGCAGGGCTGAAACAGGTTGGTGAGAAGGGGACAGCGCAGGTCAGGATGTGGTGTGAGCGAGGTGAACATGTGATTGCTGTTAACAGTTTGCTAATTGCTACACTGTAGCCGCACACCTGTGAGTTGTTGCTGGTTTGATTCAGGCTCCCAGTTCCGTTTGTGTGGATTCTGCGTGTTCCTCTCATGTTTGCGGGGGGCTTCCTCCCACATGCAGACAAATGTCTGTGTGTCGTGTGATGTGATGTACCCTCCCTTCCTGGGATGGACTCCAGACTCACCAGGACCTTGGAGTGGATAAGTGATTATGGGAGATGGATGGTTGTTTTCATTAAGTTTGGAATTGCTAAGTAAGAAATGAAATGTACAGTGTTATTTGGTGAGACACCTTGCCAGTGAAATCATGAATATAAAATTAGACAGACAATTAAAAAACCTTTATTTGTCAGGGTGACCCAGTGGCTCAAAGTGGTAATTCCTGTGTGTGTGTGTGTGTGTGTGTGCGTGTGTGTGTGTGTGTGTGTGTGTGCGTGTGTGTGTGTGTGTGTGTGTGTGAGAGTGTGTGTGTGTGTGTGTGTGTGTGTGTGTGAGTGGGTGTGTGTGTGTGTGTGGGGGGTGGGGGGAGTGTGTGGGGGTGGGTGGGGTGTGGG
>JABFDZ020000044.1:27801635-27812250 GCA_019775955.2 Pollimyrus isidori | reverse complement strand
ATAGTCTTCCTGATAACGTAGTGCAAGCTGAATCCTTGGGTTCCTTTAAATCAGAGTTAGATAAGATTTTAACAACTGTGAGCTATTAGTTAAGTTCTCCCCAATCGAGCTTGATGGACCAAATGGCCTCCTCTTGTTCTTATGTTCTTATTACTGTGGCAGTTGTGGCCTAAATGTTATTGGTTCAAGTCCTCAGAGCAACTGTGAACCCTAGCTATGGTCAGCTGTGTTGTGCTTCAACTAAAGTAAAAATAATAATAATAATGTGTGCTGATTGTAGGTACCTGGCAGTTTCTACCCAGTGTAAATATGTCACAGTTTTATGTGGGTGTTTTGTCTGTGCCGTCTGTCTCCGTAGTGGGTGTGTGTAAGTCAATGTCTGGCTGTCTGCTGTGGTGGTGTCTTCACTCGCAGTGTGCACATGCTGATACGAATCCACTTCCTCATCTGTTTCTACTGAGCAGTTAAGTGTATGCCCCCCTTCCTCACATGTTTTGTGTAGCTCTGTGTGTGTTCCTGCCTGTACAGTGTGTATGTATCCGTGTATAGGTTCCCATGGGCTTGTATATAGCTGTATGTCTGTGCTGTGTGGGCATGTGTGTGCATGTTGTTCCAGCCGCATGCACCATGCGTGTTGTGTGTGCTGCAAGCGTGCCTGTGCTGCAGGCGTGCCGGTGCTATGTGGCCATGTTCACTGCCTTTCCATGTTCTACACCACCTGTCATTGCTCAGCAAGGACTCCCTGGCCAAGGGCTGGTGGCAGGCTGCTGCACTGACTCATTATTCTGTGTGGGCACCCACGGGGTGGAGGAACTTCCCACGGCCACTGGCTCTGAAATGCCACCTCCCAGAAGCTTACCGCCGGGGTGGCAGTAGTATCAAGCTAATCAAAGTCATGCTAACACACTATGTCTGCAAGATATATTGTCAGGATTGGTATGAATTTATCTGGCAGTTGTGACTAGCTGAGGAGCTAGCTGAGATGCTTTATAACTCAGCAAAAAATTTAGCCATTTAGGTAGATTGAGTAGCACAGTAAATACTGTAGCTCTTCAAGACAGGGACTGAGTACCTCAGCAGAAACTGCAGCCCTTTAACACTGGGAATGAGTAGCCCAGTTAATACTATAGCCGTTCAAGACTGGGACTGAGTAGCCCAGTAAATACTGTAGCCATTCAATACAGGGACTGAGTATCCCAGTAAATAGTTTAGCCCTTCAAGACCGAGACTGAGTAGCCCAGTAAATACTGTAGCCCTTCAAGAGTGGGACTGAGTAGCCCAGTATATACTGTGGCCATTTAATACAGGGACTGAGTAGCCCAGTAAATACTGAGTAGTCCAGCAGAACTCATGTTATATGCATGACCAGTTGCTGAGCAGCTTGGAAATAACACACTGTGTCCTCATTAGAATTGCAGGCATATGGATCTTTCTCCACAGAGTTGTTTCAGGTTTGTGGTGTGGTGACACGTCAGACACACTTCACTAAGGGTTAATTTCAATGTTTTGAGGTTACCGTGACCTTATGTGCGCTTGACTTTCTCTCCCCCAGCATTAACCCTCTCAGCTGCACTATTAGGCTGCAGATATTTCACACCTCACCCACATCAACCACAATGTTCCATCCCTCCCCCAGGTGGTGTCACACGTTTCTCACCCCTCCCTTACCCTCCCTCACCCCTACTGGACAAAGACGCACTGCAACTTCTATCGAATCAAAACCACTGCATCCACACGCCATCTGACATAAACCGACTGCTGACTCTGGCCATCAAGCCAAACTATGACCAGTAAATGACAGGAAGATGAAGCAGGAATGACCCTGGCGTTCTGTGACAAAAATGATTAGGTACAAAAACACCCTGGCCAACATTGTGCACAAGTCTGCAAATGACTTTTCAGTCTGTACTGTCAGCTGGGACTCAAAATTCCAAAAAAAAAAAAAAACTGACACTTTCATCAGCAATTGACAATGCCACAAAAAAAGCAGTTAATGACAGTGAAACCCTATATTAGGTTAAAAGGTTAGCGTAAAATTACACCAATCCCCTAAATGGCATGAGAAGTTTCTAAGCAAGGTTTTTTTCCCCCTTGATTTCCCTTTGGAGAGGGTTCCTGTTTAGGGATGTTACATTTAGAAACTTACCAAAAAAAGGCCAGACTGAAAATAAGCTTAACGGCGACAAAAATAAACACATCTTGTTGTAAAAAAAGATGTACAACCTGAGGGATGAGACACAGCAGGATAAGGCATCATATGGACACATGGTCTTACGGAAGCCAGAGAAATCTTATTTGGTTCTGGCTGACCCATTTCTGTGGTGGCTCCCAGGGACACCACGTGGTACAGGGCAGAGAATCTGGATAGCCGGATTCACAGGCAATAACTGAACCTCCTACGTAGCCCTGTGGGCTATTCCCGGAGAGGAACGGGACAGGGCAGGACGATGACCAATTCTCCTGCACGAGCCGGCCTGCGTCACCTGTAATTACACCCACAGGGCTGTGCTGGTAATTGTTCCTCCTCACTGAGGTAATTTATGCCTGTCAGCTACTGTGTGCCTCAACAACAATTTCCAGGCCTCCACCCGTAGAGGGCATCAATCCAGCTAGCTGTATGCAGCAAACCTCTCTATTGCGATGTCGGCGTTTGTTAGCTGAGGAGCTTCTGTTTAGTGTCTTTGTACGCCACTGGTAGTAGCTGTTCGGCTGTATGCGCAGCGGAAGAGAGCGAGAAGGGCAAGAAGCCTGTTCGAGACTGTGCCACCATCTGTGTGCAGAATGTGTGTTTGTGTGTCATGCGGCAGTGAAGCCTGGGGCATGCGAGCAAGGCCTGTAATGAGCACCGCGACCGCAGAGAATGCGACATCGCGCAGCCGTGCACCGCCGGGGACGCTCATCTCCGTGTTGTGGTTCCTCGTGTGAATGGTTCTGCGCGAACACCTGTTTGCGTGTGTGATTTTGCATGCGCCGGTCAAGCTGTGTTATTCAGTAAGTGCATGCATGTTTATTGAACAGGCCTGACATGTGTTGTTATGTGGATTTGGGTGCACAGGTGTGTGTGCGTGTGACCGGCTGTGTGTCCCCTGAGCCCCCCACAGACAGTCTGCAGACAGCACGCTCCAGGCGGACCCGGCAAGACCCTCCAAGCTGCAAGGACACCTTCGGCCCGGCTCTCTGCAGGTCAGCAGGGTCAGCTGCTGGTAAGGAGGTCCGCAGAGGACTGGAGGGCAGCATCAGCCAGCCCGAGGGAGTAAAAGCGGCGCAGTGGGGCGGCCATGCAGGCCTGCAAAGGAACTCAGTGTCCACACACGCCCAGGCTGAATCGGGGACAGAGATCCGCCCAAGCTGTACAGTCACTCCTCCTCCCACTCCACCTGACCCACTCTCATCCTGCGATTAATGCATGTGGGCTGCATACAGCTTAATAGCCTCCCTTTCACATGCTGCCTAATAAAATGCAGGTTAATGTAAACAGGAAGCTGGGGCAGCTTGCTCGTCCTGCATCCTCTCTGAGGATCTGGTATCAAAGACTGCAGCTCTGCCTATGAACCCGGCAGGATCCCCGCCAGTTTGACTTCAAACGCAGCAGCTGATGTGGGTTAAGGTCACTTTCCTGGGAGTTTTACGCTGACTAAATATGCCCATGAGAACATTCCCACAAAAAAAAAACAAATAAATAAAATATGATTCAGCTCGCGCCAAAAAAGTAAGTGCCAGAGGAAAGTTTTCCTCAGCACAGGTGGCTGATTCTTTCGACCGTGAAGGTGCTTTGAAGTGAGCGGCAAAAACAAAACACCACCGCCAGTTCCGTGAGAATACTCTTTCTTTTTTGCCGACACAGAAGTGGTGGTGTTGGGGGGGGGGGGTCATTAACATCTCGCAGGTGGGTAGAGAGGAGAACAGTCACCATGCCATCTCCTTGTCTTTCTTCCTTAGGAGCTCACGTGTAACAGGTCTGGGAATATGCGTTATAGTGCCCCCTACCTACTGGGGCAGAAAGTTGTGTCAGAATGAGCTGATGTTGACAGGAAAAGGTTGCTTCTCCTCTCTCTCAGTCTTTCTGTGTCCATGCAGCAGGGATTCATATAGTGAAGAGCATGTAGTGTTTTTGAGGAAGTGGAACACATAGTCTTCTAGAAGGTTACACCCCTCCAGAAACTCCAATGTACACTCATCCATCTACAGGATTTTTACCTTTTAAGCAGAACAGAACTAAAAATTGGAGGTCTGTCATCTGGCTGCCATGTGGCTCCCATCTCTCTGACTGGTGAGGATTATAGGAAAAAGCCATAAAGAGACTTCAGGGTGTCATAGACACATCTTATTGTCTCTTTCAACTGTAAACACTCACCATAACCATTATGAAACATTTTCGCTTCGACAGACACGTACATGAATTTCTGGCTTAGGCTGAAGAGTGCAGAAGAAGGGTTCTGTGTAGTTCTTGGACAGCATGACCTGGTTGTCATGGCGAATCGTTGACATTGCTGGAATATTAGCCCAGACAGACAGGCCTCAAAGCTCTGCTTTATGCCTTTAACTGTCAGCTTGCTGCTCTCTGTGACTCTGCCAGCTATACTGAGTGGAGCTGGGATCAGAAAAGAGATTCTTGCAAGGATGAAAACAGGAGCGGATCAGTCGCCTTCCAGGAACAAGCTCTCCCCTGTGCCCCTAGACCGTGTGTAACACAGGAACATCCAGGACGCCTGAAGTTCACAAAGGCAACCGCCTAATTTGCCTCAGCCTAAATCCGGCGTCCTACAAGTAACAACTGATCTTTTCCCCATCAGGAGTCTTAGCATCATTAAAACAGCACAAATGTCCATCTTTCTGTGCAATTTTTCAGGTATCATTTCAAATTCTCATTAACAGGTACTGAATATTGAGGATACCTTCACACACAAAGGTACCTTCAACAGCAAAAGAAGTCAGTTACAAACAGCAAAATGCTCGTGCATGTATTCAGTTGCTGCTATGAATCTACTGCTTAATTTGCTTTAACAGTGTCCATTTTTATAGTTAGTGCCGTTTCAAGGTAAAAGAAGATTTACGACAGAGTGCATTCTGAGCCTCGAACTGGGGGAAGCTTTTTTGAAAGCAGTTGCAGTCTCAGGTAATGCTTACTTTAGCTGATGACAGCCCCCCGAGGAGCATACAGAAAAGGGGGCTTGTTTAAAGCACGCGGACAGTAGGCCAGGCCACCATTGAGTTCCAGCTGTTCACAGTCCCTGTAATGAGTTCAGAGACCCCTGACCCTATAGCCTACGGGCTCCAGAGTGAGGACCCATGATTAAAGAGAGAAGCTGCTTCCTTCTTGTAAGCGGTAAGATCATAAGATGGCAGTCATGAAGCTCTACCCAGGGCTGAGGACTATAGGAGAGATTGCTTCTATCTCTGCATAGTCCATGCCTCCAGTGGTGTTTGTTTCTGTTAGAGATACATTTTGTGTCTGGGCTGTAGATCCTGTCAGGCGTCTTTTCCTGTGTCCAGCCCTCCCCAGACTTGGTCGAATGCTGATTGCCAGGTTGATGGGTGACTGCGTTAGGATGGGAGATAGGAGCTGACCAAAACTCAACCTCTCTTACTCCTACCAGCTTAGTGGGAGCCCAGCAAGGACCACCTGACATTCAGGCTCTAACTGCATATATGAATGCTTGAACTTTGACCCCCTGCAGGGAAAACCAAGGCCCCAGGTGGTCTGCTGAACTCCCTACATTACCCCTACATGCACTGCAGCTGGGATGGATTTATTGGGCACCACGATCCCTGGGATCAACCTATCAAAAGTCCCCCTTTATAAATAAGAGCACAGGAAAATCATACAGACAGAAATATAAGGATACTGGTGAATACGTTACAAGCAGCATGAGAAATTTTTAAAAAGTATATAAGGTTTTAGTTTAGCAAAGAAAGAAAACATGATAAATGCATTCCTTTCTTTGAGTTGATCATTTTCAAGGTCTTTGACAGGCCATGCAACATAAAAATAAAGAAAAAAAACCAGATTTTTTCCTTTTATTGTGTAACAAAAATACACAAATTTAGCACCAAGGCTGAAGGCTATTTGGTCGTTTTTATCATTTTATTTATTGGAGAGTAATGCGGCAGGACCCTGGCACTCACAGCAAGGTAGTCGGCAACAGAGGTAAACGAGTGAAGAGTGAAAAATGGCGGCTTTGGCAACATCACACGTCCACAACTCTCTGCACTTAAAAGCACGCAGACATGTCCAGCTATAAGCAATTGGACTCATCTGAGCCAGTCTAAAAAAAGAAGTGCTGTTCTAAGAAGAGCAGGCGCTGCTAATTCTGGCGCGGCGCTCTTGCTAACGCTGCAGATGTGGCCGACAGGAGTTTCTGGGCTGAGATGAGTGCGGCCCGTGGTATTTTCCAGCTGCTGAATAGAGAGGTAGTTTCCTGAGGTGCATCTAGTCATGTGTGTTTTGGAAATGAGCAAAAACCTTAGTCAGATCAGAATGTGATAAGGAGAGAAACATATGCATCCATCCGGGCGCATGTTCGGCTCTCCCACAATTCTGTACCGGCTCAGCAAAAAAGTTTCATGCCCCCAACACACCACACCGGCCACCTTTTTCACTAGTGGATGCACTGCACACACTGCAAAGAGTAATATACATCACTGCAGTGATGCAGTCATGCATGCATGTTCTTGCAAATATTTCAACGACGTACAGTGATGCATTTCAAAGGAGATTTAAGAAATACGAATGCAGCGGCGTGTCCGGCAGGACAGTCTGTTAGCCGCTCACACCACGGCTTGTTTTCTCGGCTTTTGGTGGAGTTTTGAGTCCCCCAGGTCACCTTGCCATTTCCTGAGCGTGGAGACTTTTGGCTGACAGTGTCATCTCCCTGTCAGCGCGTACGGGAGCGTCCGCCTCCCGTCTGTCAGCACGTGGGCGTCCTCGCGCAGAAACAGAAAGGACAGTGGCTCAGGCTTCGTCTCAGCACTTTCTGCACGACTTTGAAATAAGCACAAAAGAGATCTGCTCCCTGGAAGTGTCTGCATTGCTGATCTGTGGCTGAAACATCAGACTCGAGTCATTCCGAAAACGGTTTAAAAAAAGTAACATTTGGTTAACCATCTAAGCTTATCAGCTGTGTCTATATACATATATAGCAGCCTTAATGTGCTGATTGTACGACTTGATTGTAGGTTATAGACAGACAAAGAGCAGCAGGGATTGAAGCTGAGTGCTGGCTGCCTCAATGCTTTATCAGACCTTAGATAATTAACTTGAATCTACAACCATTTCTAGGATAGCCCGATTGGGCTCAACATGGGAAGGCGGGCTGGCATCCCGTCCCAGGTGTCCCCTGCCATGTGCCCAGGCCCCCCCAGACCTGGTACCAGATCGGTGGTTATGGAAGACTGAGGAATTAAATGAACAGAACATTGCTTTTTGGATTGATCTCATACACTTTTAAGTCTGACCTATTTTCTATACCAAAAAAATTGTGGATCACTTTTCAGGTCCCCACAAAGATCTGCAAAAGCAATTAAAACACTAAAAATGCCATAAGTCAAATATTTTGTTTGGTTACTTTTAGTTAAGGTTAAGGTCATGATGTTGGGAATACAGTTTGTGTGTGTGTGTGTGTGTGTGTGTGCGTGTGTGTGCGTGTGTGTGTGCGTGTGTGTATCTTATCAAAAGCCCTTGAGGCAAATGTGAAACTGTTATTATAAAACATAATCGATTGATACGTGCTTGGCTGTATGAGAGAGATATCGGTTTGGAGCATGTGTGGGTGTACGCATGTACTTTGTCAGAGTTGGTGTGCGTGCTGTAATGTGAGACATTACTCTGAGGGCACTGCCTACTGCGCTGATATGTGTTTGCATGTGACGAGGAATTTGACATTCTGGCCCTCTGGGTCCTGCATATGAGGCTCGCAAACAGCAAGCTGCCAACATTTGTTGAAAAAACATATTCTGATCTTTTAAAAGTTCTGAAAAATGAGCCATGTGGATCCGTAACCATGTGAAAAGATGACAAGGCATTTGGTCACATGCACTTACGCAGAAGACCTGTGCCCAAGGGCATAGATACCTGACAAGCCTAGTCTGTGCCGCCCCTAAGGGCATAGGTACCTGACGAGCCTAGTCTGTGCCGCCCCTAAGGGCATAGGTACCTGACGAGCCTAGTCTGTGCTGCCCCTAAGGGCATAGGTACCTGACGAGCCTAGTCTGTGCCGCCCCTAAGGGCATTAGTACCTGACGAGCCTAGTCTGTGACGCCCCTAAGGGCATAGGTACCTGACGAGCCTAGTCTGTGCCTCCCCTAAGGGCATTGGTACCTGACAAGCCTAGTCTGTGCCACCCCTAAGGGCATTGGTACCTGACGAGCCTAGTCTGTGCCACCCCTAAGGGCATTGGTACCTGACGAGCCTAGTCTGTGCCGCCCCTAAGGGCATAGGTACCTGACGAGCCTAGTCTGTGCCGCCCCTAAAGGCATAGGTACCTGACGAGCCTAGTCTGTGCCGCCCCTAAGGGCATAGGTACCGGACGAGCCTAGTCTGTGCCGCCCCTAAAGGCATAGGTACCTGACGAGCCTAGTCTGTGCCGCCCCTAAGGGCATTGGTACCTGACGAGCCTAGTCTGTGCCGCCCCTAAGGGCATAGGTACCTGACAAGCCTAGTCTGTGCCGCCCCTAAGGGCATAGGTACCTGACGAGCCTAGTCTGTGCCGCCCCTAAGGGCATAGGTACCTGACGAGCCTAGTCTGTGCTGCCCCTAAGGGCATAGGTACCTGACGAGCCTAGTCTGTGCCGCCCCTAAGGGCATTAGTACCTGACGAGCCTAGTCTGTGACGCCCCTAAGGGCATAGGTACCTGACGAGCCTAGTCTGTGCCTCCCCTAAGGGCATTGGTACCTGACAAGCCTAGTCTGTGCCGCCCCTAAGGGCATTAGTACCTGATGAGCCTAGTCTGTGCCGCCCCTAAGGGCATTAGTACCTGACGAGCCTAGTCTGTGCCGCCCCTAAGGGCATAGGTACCTGATGAGCCTAGTCTGTGCCGCTCCTAAGGGCATTGGTACCTGACGAGCCTAGTCTGTGTCGGCCTCTTCCAGGACTGGTGTATGTCTGCTGGGGGGTGTAAAAATTCTCTATGGAATTTTTTGAAAAAGAAAAAACATCAAAGAAGAGTTGTACCTATGAGAGGTCAATGAACTGTCACGAGGCACAGTGACTGCTGTCTTCTCTGAGAACTCTGCTGTTTGTTCCCAACAGAAGGAGTTGAGGGGGTTTTCAGGTCAATGCCACGAGCCCAAGTAAACATGTGCCGGTGCAGATCCCATCAGCACCCCCCTCCCCCCAGTCTGAAACCCGTGTCCCTTTCAGCTCAGGAGTGAGACCGCCACTGTTAACACTCCCCCCTTCCGCCTTTAACAAAACACCACTGCCATGTTTTTGGTGTCTGTAGTCCGTTCACTGGCCTCCTTAATTCGCCAGTGGTAATTAACGAGCCCCAAGCCTGCAGCCTCACAGGTGTTTCACTCCAAGAGTCATCAGGATTAGTTTTGTATACGCAGAAGGTCGCGTCCCCATTGTCAAGGTATTAGCGCCCATTAGAGTGTTTGGAAAAAGCCCCCTCCTCCCTTCCCCGCCTGGGGCTTGACTGCCATCCTGCAGATCTCCGGTTTCGATATCTCCCACCCCTCCCCTGCACACACCGCTCCTTGCTGCCACGCTCGGAGGGTTCCTCCACGCTCCTCAGTGGCGGAAAGCAGGCCGCAGAGCGGAACTGATGGGGCAGGGAGGGGGGTTCCTTTTAGGGAGACGCGGGGTTGGTGGGGGGGGTCTCAGGTTGCCTCTGACAGCACGCTCTGCATGGGCATTGGAGGCACGGAGGCCAGATGGACAGCAGCTCCGCTTGGTTCCGCTCCTGTCCTGGAAGAGCAGCTGTTGACCCTGCCGCGCACACGCCCTACGTGTCAGGTTACCCCCTCCCCCATTTTGTGGGGCCTCTCTACTGGGCCGACGGCCTCCCAGTAGCCTGAGCCACATCAAAGGAGGCCAGGTGACTGTCCTCCAGCCTCCCTCTGCTCCACTTTGATACCGGCACCTTTTCTCCTCCCTCTGTTTCCTTGTTCTCCCTCTCTCTCTCTGTCTCAGACGCCATATGCTGAATCCGAGCCTGGGGGCATTCTGCCCTGCACTTACACTCTGAATGGGGCTCTGTGGATGGGGAAGGAAGGAAAGAGGAGTATAGCAGTGGTCTGGAGCAGAAGCCCATTTAGAGGAAGGTCAAACTGGAATAACAGGCAATGGAGTCAGGCTGCATCCGCTCAACGGCCAGAGGTCACACCCTAATTCATCTGTGGAAGAGCCATTTCAGTCAAAATACATCTTTTCATTAATAAATCTTGCTGGCATTAGTTCAACTCCTGAAGATGGAAAACCTGTTATAATTAAATATAAACATATAAAGTATATTTTTACGCACAGAATTCTCGCTGGGCTAAATTAATAAAGCTGTTTCTAAAAAAGCACCGTGGAGTGAGACTGCGTAGGCGTGGGGGGGAGAGGGGCTACTTTCTGTCCCTGCTTGGTGAGCCAGGCGACTCTGCCTGATTTCCATGTATCTCACCTGCTCC
>JABFDZ020000044.1:27755407-27765418 GCA_019775955.2 Pollimyrus isidori | reverse complement strand
CCCCTCACCTACCCCCATGTGGAATCCTCGTGTGTGCCACGCCCCCTCACCTACCCCCATGTGGAATCCTCGTGTCATCAGCTGTTTCTAGTTGTGTCTCATTAGTCCAGCGTATTTAATTGCATATCAGTGTATGTTTCTGGAGGCCGGTCATTGACATCGTTCTGTGCTCCTTAGTGTGTCTCTTCAGAATAAAACCTGTGTTCACTCGATTCCGGGCCCTGTGGCGCCTCGTGCCAAGACAGAATGATGGGACTCGACAAAAAGGCTCCTCGCCTCACCGAGGAAGAATACTGCTGGCTGATCTACGGGCTCCGGCAGCCCGAGGCGAGGGAGGGCCCAGTTGCCAGAGCCCCCGCGGTGCGGTCAAGGGAGACAATGATGGCGATCTCCCCGTCTGGTGATCCGCAGCTGGCAGAGGAGGTGCGGCAGGACCTGCTCCAACTGAGGTGCGGGGTAGCTGGGCCACTGCACCTTGATGGTGGATTGCCAAGATGATCAGTGTGCACTGTGCATGACTTCACATGAATCTCACACCACGAGGCAAGGGCTGATTTTCTCGTCATCCAGCCTGGACTGTAAATTTGTGTAACTCAGGGAGGAGGTACGCAGGGGACTGGCTTTCTCGAGGCCTTTGGGGGGCCTAAAAAGAGCAGGAAGGCTGTACCTATTCATATGCCGGGAAATGTGACTGCCGGTCACTCCTGGATGTGAGCCAGGCATGAGGCAGGGCGCCCCTTCTCCTGCCACCCCTCTCAGGTGTCCCCCAATGGGGGAGAGCAGAATTTGCATCCACTTCTGTTTGTGCCAGCTGCTTGTGTCAGCCTGTGTTATCAATTATCTGCGCAGCCCCAACAGTACTGGGCAGCTAATGCTAACGGCGGCATTAAATTTGCAGAGTGCCGATGTCAGTGTTGCCTCAGATAAACACAAAGCCGCAGCGCATAAGATCAAGAAGCCAGAGGGAGGGGAAACTCCGTCGGTGGCACAGAAACCCCAAGTGTTTTCTAGGCACTGCCAGGTGCCCTGGTTACTGCCCACACTCATGCTGACAGGGGTAGCAGGTCTGGACAAACACAATGTTGATGCCAGCTGCCTGGCGGGTTCCGGGATGTTGCCAACATCGGATGGGGATTTTTTTGGTGGTGGGGGTCCTGGTCCTCTCTGGCCTTCTCGGATTGCCGTCAAATAGTCCTGTCCAGTCAGAGCCTTGTGGTGGAATTCACACCCGCTAAATCTCCCCAGCTGAATCATAGCAGACCTCACGCCAGCTGCCTGGTGCTTAGACTCACTGCCCTTTTCTTCGTCTTTGACCGGAAACAAGCTGCTCCCATTTCCCTTCCTGCAGATACTCCAACCAACACACTACATAGTCTCGTCTATCCTCCTTACAGGTAAATCAGGCTGCCCCGGGGAAAACTTCTTCAAACCCTCTGAAAAGATTTATCATCAACCTATAAATCCACTCAAAGATATTCTTTCTCTTGCCAGTTTATTCATAATCAGCACTTAAGCAACATTTAAGCCAGTAAATGATTCTGCTGATTAGCAGCAAAGGTGTTAAATGCCCTGGCTGTTAACTTCAAGGTGCTCTGAGCAGAGACACAGAAAGTGACCCACCTCTGCCATTTAACACATCTAAGCTAATCAAAAGGTAATCAGCTCAACATGAAACTTAGAATTGCTTGGAGTAAAGCTATCATGATTGGTGGTGAATAGCAGCCATCCAAGATAACAGTGGACTTTTAGCCTTGCAATTGTCACGAGCCGAGCCCCAGAGCAGTGAGGCTGCCCCGCATTGCCCTGTGGCATGTGTTCCTTCCAGGGTTTACTGAACTATGGCGACTATGTGTGAGGCCTCTCTGCAGGTCCCAGGGAGACACTTAGCATTTCTCAGTCGGTGCAAATGCGCAGTGCCTGGAAAACTGCAGAGCAGCTGGAGCATGTGGAGAGACTGGCACTGGGAAGCAAGTATCTGTGGGGCCCTTAATTTTTTTAAGGGACAGTATGTCGCCCTGTTGGTTAGGACTTTTTATCCATGATCAGAAGGTTGCTGGTTCAAATCCCTGGGTCGGCAGAATGAGCTCACTGTTAGGCTCTGGAGCCAGGCCCTTAACCCTAAATTGCTGCAGGAACCAGGCGGCCCTGCTCTGTCAACTGTACAACACTTTGGATAAAAGCAGATGTTAAGATTGTTAATGAATTTCTTTTGCATAGCACCGTACATCCTCTCGGAACATGTTGGTGAAATAGGCCGCAGCCTGTGCAAGTCTGAACCCAGTAATGACTTTCTGTAGCTGTCTTCACCAAAGACAGTTGTACCGGGACTAAACATTCCTGAGAAAAAGTGCCTACACTGACATTTTTGTCAAGGGGGGGGGCTGGTTAGTAGCACATAACTACAGCATGTGTTTTGTACATCTGTGTGTTTATATAATGCCTGATGTGATTCGTACTTTCCCCCTCCGTCTCTGTAGTTGACTTTCTGGGAAGGAATGGCAAGCCTATAGTAAGTAGAAGCCCAATGCGAAAGAGTGACCTGCCCCCCACCCCAGTCCCCCACCCCCACAATATGGGATCTGTGCCCTGGTCACTGGAATGACCGGGGGACTTTTCAGCTTGGCCTGTCCCTCCTATTTTGGAGATGCTATTTCATTCACACTTCTCTCATTTCAGGTCACATGACAAAGTGAAGGCCCTGCTCCTCGCTCCTACCCTGATTCTGATAAACACAGGCTTGAGAAAATCACAAACATCAAAGCTTATAAGCAAACTTTATGTGCTACACTAACACATTAATGCTTGCAAGCTCCACTGTTTTGATGTTTCCTCTTCACATGCACGTCTACCAGTCTGAGACTGCAAGGTTGTTTTAATTCATGGCTAGCCAATGCACAGATTTGGCTGGCAAAACCATGTAAACCATTTAATTTGATTACTGGTCAAACCAATCATTACCAAGATGTCCAGCATATCTGTTTGTTTAAAAAAAAATGTGACAACCAGATTTCAAAAGGAGCCTACTGACTGGTGAATAGGTGAGGGTTAGGGACTCAAACATGCGACCAGTAACACATATTTCATGCAGCCGTGATGAGCAAGAGATTAATTCAGATGCAATCTCTGAGATTTGCTAAAGAAAAACATACTAATGTTTTCCAAGACCCCTGAGATCATCCTGTGTCACTGATCATTAGGGACAAGGGGACCAATGTGTCCTTGGTTGGAAGCACTGCTTCATTAGGGCTGATTAACGAATACCACTACCTCACACAGGACCTAAGTTTTAATTAAAGATTTTGTGTCATGGGATCACAGCCAGATGAAGGGATGGGAATAACAGCCTTGGGCTTTGTGAGTTTTTTTGATGGTTTCACATGCATCCTTAGAAAATCTGGACCATGAACAACACAGAGGGGGGGAGAAGGAGACAGACCAGCGTGTGGCAGGACACTGCTGAGTCTCCACCCAAACAAGCACCAAGCAGCAGTTCACTCCTGGGGAGTTCACTTGTGCAACGTATCACACGCCATAACCATTTATCTGTGCGACATGAAAGTGCACATTCTGGGGGGCAGCAGACCTCTCCATGGGAGACAGGACTTTTGGAGGATGGAACAGAGAATTTTTATTGTCACCCTCGAGGTAAAACTGATGTGTTAACTGAGTAAATGGAGAATAACCTTTTTTGTGCTGCAAACAAGAACAAATAAATCTGATCCCTCCAAGAGCTGGACCATCGTTCTTGGTCTCGCTCTAGAAAAATGCACAGAGCAAACCTCCTTAATACACTTACCAATTGATTACATGTCAAGAGCAACTTGTCCCAAGACCTTGTCCCACTGAAAAATCATTGCCCTCCCCACAGATTACACAAGGGTATAAATTTCAGGAGATATATGTCCTTTTGAAGTCAGGGCGGGTTTAAATTGCATCATAAGCTGTTGTACTCTTTTCCAGAGAGCTACTCGTATGAGTAAAACAAAGGTTGACTCACCTTCCCAAAATAGAAGAATCTGGTGCAGGGTTGTACAAACTCTGGAGAGAATTTGTTTACCTGTGATGTCATCTTCAGTAAAAGTCTATTTGTCAACTTCGGTCTGCACTGCAAGTCCAATCCAAAGGAACCACTGCAATAATTACAGGGCAAGTAAAATAGCCACATAACCAAAGTTTCAAAGACCGTAGACCACAAGATCCCTGACTGATGTTTTGGCACCTACATCCTAGCTAGCAATTTTTTGTTCTCGGAACGTTTACTGAACATTATGATTAAGGTATGGAAATGTTGAAGTTTTCCTGAAGTTCCCAGAATGTAATCCCACTACTACAGCTACATGTACAACTAAGAATAATTTTGTGGGTTCTGACAAAGATCTAGGTAGCACTTTACACTTCACACTGAGGGTGCGACTTTGATTCCTGCAGTGTTAGCCTTAAATCTTCATTCTCCATTACCGTAACCTCCAATGTTTATATCTGCACAGATCTGATTAGAAGTATTGCATGTGAGGAAGAAAGGCTACAGAGAAGTCTACTTTCACCTGATATCTCTCTTGAGCCTTTATCACATGAAGTCTGACAGCCAATAGCATTGTGTGGTTGCAGACGCAAACTTTATGGCATTTCAAGGAGACAGGAGGCACGTCCTGACTCGTTGTTTATGTTCGAGTTAAAGATGTTGGCCTGCAGTTGTCACCATTTCTTGCAGGAACAATGGTCCCATTTTCTATTGCAGGCTGAATTTGAGTGAGTAACAGCTACCAGTACAGAGCTTAACAATAACTGAGTAGCAGCTGCTGAGAGAGTCAGTATTTCGCGTACTATATGACTTCTGGGTGTGAGTAAGCACCATCCCCAGAGGGCCAGATGCCACAAACATCACATTTCAGCCAAGAATCCAAAATATAATGGGATTGTTAACAATGCAAGTCAAGTTTAGTTTATCAAACCAATAAAGCATTATTACCCATAGTTCCACTGTCTACAGTTTTGCATCCAAAGGAATCGCATGGAGTTTAATCTCTCACACATCACAACGGCAATGCGGTGGTGGAGATTCAAAATACCACAAAGGGCAACTGGTAATGCAGGGGAAAGTCAGCGAATCCAGCCAACCAGTGGCTGCCTATGAATCACATGCACATGCAAGCATTTGGTGGCTCACGAGAATGCATGGTTCCTTCGCATGTAGGGCAAGTAACAAGGATGATAAGGGCCTTCTGTCTCCTAGGTGTGAAAAGCTTCAAAGCCCATAATGTGAATATTTCGCTAAGCTGCACGGAGGCAGAGCCGTCAAGAACTGGGCTGCCAAGTGAAAAGAACAGCCTGCAGATCCCACCACTGTGAGTCAACAAGCGTGGGACATGCACACACCTCAGACTTACAGTTCTGTGGCAAAAACGCCACATGTGCAAAAGTGTTCATCTGCAGAGTGGTTCTGAATTGAGGTAGGTACCACTGCCCAATATGAGACTGCCTGTACGATTTGCATTACTGTCCCACTAGATTGCTTGTTAATGATGCATATGCCTTGTAGATTTAGTCTGATGAGTGTGGGCTGTGTAGAGAAGCAATGCTGCACTCAGTCCTACTCAGTGACCACACTGTCTGAAAGGGTAAATCCCCTTTAGGTTACACTGCACAAATCTCCAGTTGTCAGGAAGACATCACAGATATCAGAATGCTTCTTTCCTACTGATGCAAGAGTGGAAATCTCAACTAAATCCTTTTTTGCTCGTTTTATCTCTGTAATGAAAGATTGGGAGTCTCGCAGAGCGGGAAGCCTCCTGGGAGTTCACCTCAAAGGCTGTGAATGTTTCTTAGTTATACGTAATGGCCTGCAAACAAATAGGTACAGGTGGATGCTGACAGGCAACTTTGATTATTCAGAACGAAATCAGTTGGCAAAAGGGTGATGCCCACATGGTGGGGGGGCAGGGGGCAGCAGATGCATGGTATGTCAAGTTAGTGCTGTGGGGGCACAGTGAGGGGTCGCTTCTGCTTACATGATGTGGGAGTGCACCTGACCCTTGCCCCCCCCCTTTCCCCGAAGCGCGAGCAAACTGTCCCGCGGTGGTTTGCTTTACACAACAGCGGTTGTAACCAGACGTCGTGCACCCAAGGACTGCTGACGTGACTCAGAGGCATTTACAGAGAAGCCCCCCCCACCCCTTTCTTCCTCACTTCCTCCCAACAGCCATGACAGTGAAGCTTCTGGTGCCGGGGGCCCACGTGAAACAAAGAGCACGCTATGAGTAAACAAGTGAAATCGCTCAACTGCACACAGCTCAAATTCCCCCGCCGCTCTTCAGGACCTCCCTGCAGGTGCCACATCATCTGCAAGGGGGGGTCAGATACTCATTTTGACAGCACCCCCCCCCCACACCCTCACCTGAACTTATGCAAGCTATTGCACTAAGCAGCTGGCACATGAGTGGAAATGGGTCACCGAGGGTCAGTCAGCACACATGTCGGGCCTGTTACTGCGGCGTGCCCCCCGCCCCTCCTGCCTGCTGGCGGGCCGGGCCTGTGGCACGATGGTCTGTGCCAAGCCCACAGCTGCCGTGCTCTGTCACTAACGGCATCGGCTTTCCTCTGCATGCCGGCCCTCTTTCCTGTCACAGTGGTGAAAAACTTAAAAAGAAGGCACACTGTTGGCAGTCGGTCTGCGATTGCAGCACAACGGGGGGTGAGGGGAGGGAGTGGAAGCACATACACACACAACTCAAGTAAATTTTCACATGTTTATTGCAGAGAAAGCACACGGTGCTACTGTACACTTGCAGAGTCCCAGCTGCGCACATGTTCGTTTTGCCCGTTCAGGGGCATCATTCCAGATGGCTGCCCAGTCTACTCCAGGCTCCTGGGATAGTGTGCTACCAATGCAGTTTGCAAAACGTCCACAGTCTATGTTTAATAAATACATATTTGCCCCCACACAGCTCGTGTCATCAGCAGCAAGCTTAGTTTAGCCTTTTTTCTGTCAGTTCCTTTAACATCCTTTGACCACCCATGCAAAACTCATGTCTCCAACCCTCAGCCTTAAATCCTCTTTACAGAAACACAATCCAGTTTTCAAGTACTGTTCTCCATCGTGGATAAACCACTAGCAGGACCCACCCAGCTTCCCCGAACCACATCTGTGGTTTTACAGGTGGGGTGTGGGTTTGAGCTGTCCTCTTCACTTCCTTCCAGAGTCGTCAAGAATCCAACAGCCCAGTCCATTCATCTCCTCTCTCCCACAGGATAATCCAAAGATTCCCTAGAAATCGCCAGGAGGGGTTGGGTGTAGATTCTGTCTTTCACCCGTTCAAAAAGGATGACGTCGTGCCCAGGGGTTAAACATCCACTTGGGCTCAGCTGGAGGCGAGCTGGATGCCTGCTCAGCGCTCGGGTAAGGTGATGGCTGGTACCCACTCGTAACCGCTGCGGCTCTCTTCACAGAAGAGGGCCAGCTCCTCCAGGGCAGGGTCCTTCAGTGTGTCTACGCTGGGGCTCTGTGAGGCAGGGAAGATAAAAAGGCTATGAACAACGGCCGAGGGCGTGCAGTTCTGCAGGAGGTGCAGCATGATACAGAGGCAGCAACGCAGAACGTTCTTAGGCGGCAGCAATTCTTACCGTAACCAAGATACAGTGGGCGTCCCTGGGCTCTTCTGACTCATCGCTGCCAACGATCTCAGCCAGGCGCTTCACGTCGCTCACCCGCACCACGTTGATGTCGTTGTCGAAACAGAACGCCTGTATCAACGTGAAGTGGATCTGCAGGGCGATGTCATATTCGTACTCCTCGTCGGTGGCCAGAACGCAGAAAGCCACGCTGTCTGGGTCACTGCAGGATGATGACAGCGTTGTTAGAACTAGCGCTCCAACGTGATGCAACAGCAGCAAAAGACAAATGGCTCTGCACGTGAGTTACGCGAGCGAAGTGCTGCTATACTTACACATTCATGACCTTGGCGGACTCGTACACCCCGACTGTCAGACAGTCCTGCTTCTTCGCGGACACCAGGAGCTGCTCTAGTGCTCTTCCCGCAGACTGCATTCTGGAAACATTCAGATAAAAAAAAACAAGTTTAGATACACGAGCCGGTCATGCATATCGAAAAATTGTACTTTACATCCATTTGTCTATAGCCCTTATTTGTAAATTGGATTCCGTTTCTAAATGTAATAGTCCTATGTAGCATATGATATATTAAGATAGAGAAAGATTGACATTTACCTGTCATTAGATACGACTTCGCTCTCCTGTCCTCGAACTTCCTCCAGTGTCATGGTTAATATCCAGTTACACGACAGCACACTATAAGATCAAGCGTTAGTTTCTCAAGCCACGATTGTGTGTGGGTTACGCTGCTCTGCCGGCACTTTTATAGTCCGCTGCAAACGTTTCTCGGCAGTGGGAGGATCTTCCGGGGCTGCTTTTACTGATTGGCTGAAAAGACAAAACAAATGTTAATATATTTTCGAGTCATAAGCCCGGCGCGTGTCGACGCCCCACGTGGGCATAAAATCACTACGCCTCAACTGTTCCTTTTGTTATCATGGTGTCTGGGCAGACCTGGTCTTAGCTTTTAAAAAGATAAAAGAATCCAGTACATTACTGGATCCTTATTGCACATTTATGAAAGACAAGCATGCAAATTGCAGGTGGTGAATTCTATTGTATTCTCATGCAAACTTTGTTCGTTTCAAACTTTGTGAATTATAAACGTTTACTAGCTGTGAACAAATATAATCAGATTCACGATTAAATTTATATCTTGATTAACAAGTATACTTAATCGATTCTTTGTGCTTCCTCCAAATGCAATGCAAATGAAAACATCTTATGAAATTATGTTTTAAAAGTATTTAATATATACATTGTGCTTAATGTAGACAAACAGAAAAGCTTATGCTTAAATTCAGCAGACTGAGCACGACACGCCTCTGTTTTGCACATGTATAGCGTCCCCATAAAAGCCAGACTTTGGCGCGTGGCAATTAATGCCATGACGGCCTGGGTTTGTAACAATAGCCCCCGTGTTCCACCTGCTGCGCGCCCTGTGACATGGGGGAGGGTCAGCATGCGCTTAGCCTAACTCCCCGACCTTGTCATTGTCTGAGACAGATGTATACACATAGATCCAAAGCGTTAACTCTACCTCAGCCTGACTGATTTTTGACATATTCATAAATTTAGCTCCCGCAACGCTGACCAGGATAAGCGTTTTTAAAGAATGGATGGATGGATACTGTATCAAAATGTTTAGTGACAGCCAAATATTTTAGATATTTATATGGATTGGTTAGCGAAACATTGCCTAATCATTTGAGAACGACGCAATAATCTAAATGGTATTATTGATAAGTAAAATCAGCATCAACTATTGATTATACAGCAGATCTGAAATGCTATATGTTATGTATCAAAAATATTAAAATTTAAGAAAGCAGTATAATTCTCATTTTATAGTACTGTAGGTTACTTGCGAGCGTTCGATTTCATCACGCAGTGGTGAAAATACAGTTGCGCTGAAGGCGCCATCTGCTGGTGAATTTGGATGAATTTCGTAATGCGCTCAATGAAGGTTATGAGTCATACTGAAACCACTCACGAACCCACCAGGTCATGTTGCGTGACTTCAGGTAGCCTACATGTAGAACCTGCATAGTCCTATACTTAATGCATCATTTTTTGTAAGGAGTGCTCAGTACTATTACTGCGTTTAAAAGTATTTTGTGATAAAGCATCATATTGTGATAATGCAGGAAATGTGGTTAGTGGTAAGATTTAGTACTGATGCAACCATGATTCGTTAGATTATTTACACTGGTATATATGTAAATGTATAATACATGTATAATACAGGGGGCAACATGGTGGTGCAGTGACTAGCACTGTAACTTCACACCTCTGGGACCTGGGTTCCAGTCTCCTTCTGGGTTACGTGTGTGGAGTTTGCATGTTCTCCCCGTGTCGTCGTGGGGTTTCCTCCAGGTACTCCGGTTTCCCCCCACAGTCCA
>JABFDZ020000044.1:27719262-27733223 GCA_019775955.2 Pollimyrus isidori | reverse complement strand
TCTTGCTTAGCTGGATAACTTGTTGGGTTTAAGGTAGTCTGGGGTAAATATAAGTGAACAAAGATGAAGTCCATTTAACCCAGACTACCTTAAAGCCGACAACTTATCCGGCTAAGCAAGAAATCCTGCTTCCTGAAACAAATTTTGGATAAACAAACCTGGGATACAAATGTTATGCGTGTAACTAAACTCTCCAGCCAATAAGGGCAAAGGTGTGTCGTCACGGAGGCGGCTCCAGTTTGTGCAGCCAGGTGAGAGGTCGCAATGCATCCAACCGTAATGCACTGCGTCAGGATCAGAATGCGGTGCTTTAAGCCAGCGCTGTAAACAAGTGGAAGACACCCAATGACTGGACTGGGGAAACAAACTGAAACGCGGACTTATACAGAGGACTAATGACATCAACCAGAAACAGCTGATCACATGGGAATCCCACATGAGGTTAACGAGGGGGCGTGGCACACAGAAGGAGTGGATGATCGGGGCAGGACAGGGGTAATGTTGGGATAAGGTCTTTATCATTTTGGAAGCTATTAAGGAAAAATGCTCTTGTTTTATCCTGTTCATTTTGTGTTTAAATGCTAAAAAACAACATATTTAGGTATAATTTTGGGGGGCCAGGAACCAATTAATTAGTTTCCCATTATTTCTTATGGGAAAAATTCCATCAGAACTCGAACTTTTTAGGAATCAATCCGGAGTCCGGAACGGATTAATTTCGAGAACCGAGGTACCACTGTAATAATACTAATAATAATAATAATAATAGATACTTTGATTCCCTTGGGCTTATTGTCTTTACGCCTCCATGGACTTGCTCTTTGTAGAGTAAGTTGTCCACAAAGGGCAGCCACCCATAGTGGCGCCCAGGGAGCTGGGAGTTAAGTGAACTGCAGACATGCTGAGGCTGGGTTTGAACCGGCGACCTTCTGATTACAGGCACACAGGCTTAGCCCACTGCAGCAGCAGCTTTATAATTAATTTCTAAATATACAATTCAATTTTGTTTTTAATTGAATTTTTGTTTCCCCCTTTGGCAAACTTGCTCGCCGTCCTTCAACCCTCCATGCATCATCAGAAGAGGTGAAACCACTTTAATGTCTAAATATACAGATATTTACAGTTCCATGAGTTACATTAAAATGAATGCTTACTTCATAATATGGCCATCATGGCAGACTGTAGAATATAATGAAAGTGACCTTTAATTCAATGTATTTGTTCCATTTCAGTAGCACATCGCACCTTTGGTGAGGGCGTGGATGCCCAGCTTGACATGAGAGAAGTTCCCGCAGCCGATCTCACCGCGGACCTTGTAGAAGCCGATGCGGCGGCCCACAGTCAGCTCATGCACCACCCTGTCATCCTGGCACATGTCCAGGTTGAGCTTCTCCAGGGGCGTGAGTCGCCGCGGCGGGCCGCCCTCGTCATCCGTGATGTCGCAGCTGTCCTGGTGGCTCCAGCGGGCGTAGCGCTGGGTCCCGCCCCCAGAGCTGGGCGCCGCACTCGGACACACGGCTGCCATCTGGGAGCCTCGGAGATGGTCCACTCACAGCCGGCGAGAATGCCTCGGGTTACCTGAGGTCACGAACGTGTGCAGACATTACATCCTGCTCTGGCATTTATACACACACACACAGGTTTGTAATTATATCTTTGTGGGGACTCTCCATTTCTATGGGCAAAACTCTAATCTCAACATGACGACCTTTAAGTGGAGGCTCAGAGCAACCAGCAATGGAAGTCATTGGCTTGGTTTAAACTCAATTTAAAATCTGCAGCTAAGCTAATGACAGAGCAATTGCAGTAATTTCCTTTCTCTACCTGCCTCTGCATATGAATGTGTGGGTGCGTGCCTGTGTGTGTAATAAGTCTATATTACATTATGGGGACGAACATTATGTAATAACCTGTTATTTGCATTTTTTCCTATAAAATATTCATATTTTACTTGTTTCTCTTGTATGTTGAGGTGACACAGTGGTTAGCACTTTTGCATCACACCCCTGAGACCAGGGTTCGAGTCTCTGCTGTGGTGTGTGTGGAGTTTGCATGTTCTCCCTGTGTCATTGTGGGGGTTCCGCCCCCCCGTCCCCCCCCACAGTCCAAAAACCCAATTGTAGGTACCAAATTAGCCAGAGGTGTGAGTGTGCCCTGTGTTGGGTTGGTGCCCCATCTTGGGTTGTTCCCTGCCTTGTGTTCGCAGTCTCTGGACCCCCCAGCAGGACAGCCGGTTTAAAGAAATGGAAGCTTGCTGCACATTTGATGAAAAAAACTTTGATATCTTAAAATGACCTTTAATGCAGCCTGGCATTACCACAGAAGTCTACAAACGGACACCTTTCAATTATAAAAAAAAGACATATTTTTAAGAGAAACTTAATTTACAGTTAAAATCTTGCACCCCGTCACAGATCCTGCTGCTAGTGTGGTAGGCATGGTTTTAAGAACAAAATGCTTCACTTGGCTGCAATGCATACTGCTTACCAAGCAGCCAGCCAAACAGCACTTCCCCAGAGGGCCTCACCATAATGCGGTCCTGCCACGCAGGGTGGCGTCACTCTCAATTTTCTCATTGACGTGGGAAATCTGTTCATCTCAGGGTTTCTGTGGAGCAGCTTCTACTTGGCAGAGTCTGTGGGCACTTGGCAACCACACAAGCTTGTCCAGACCCAAACACGGGACTGTCACCTGTGCTGCCGTCCCTTATTTATTCCACCACAAACATCAGTTCTCCAGTCCAGCTCGGCGGTATCAGCTGCCTCAAATGCAGTTACTTTTTCCTCTTTCTTTCTTGTTCAGCCATGTTCTTCAACGTCCGTTTATAAGCCACATGTATCCAAAGTGAGTTGCATTGATTCTGCTGTTATTCATCTATGGACTTGAACATTCGTAGAAGGACATCAGCCTGTAAAAATTATTGAAGGCTACAAGAATTGGGGTCCCCTTTGATTCACAAAGTCCCAGAAGCTCTGATGGGAATGTCCATGTTTCTTTGAAGTCTCCTCTTCATGACCTGCCCCATCAAAAGTTGGCATTAGGGGATGTGGTGACGATCGATCCTAATTCTACTTTCATTTAGCACTCTAGTAAATTCCCGCTCCAATTCCTCAGGAATCCACACTCACCTACAGGAGAGAAGAGAAACTGAAAAAGAGAACATTAAGTCACTGGTCTGGCGTTTCAGACGACTGTTGTTGAGAGTCTTTAGAACCATCTATGCTAAAACAATAAACCTGTGCGCGCTGCACATGCATCTACAGACCATTAAAAGACTTTAGTAACACGGGAAGCTTTGGAGGTGGTTACTGTTTGTTTCTCGTAGGGGAGGACCTAATGAACCACCCGGGGAGGTAGGGAAAGGAGATGAGGGAGAAGAGGAGGTAAGAGGTGATGACAGAACTTCGCTAGTACACAACACCCCAACAGTGCTGCTTAGTGACCGAGATCCCTGAACGTGCATCCCGGATTTCCCTTAAGGGGTTTCCTCGTTTAATGCCTACAGTGGGGTTATTCAAGGTCATGGTGCTCGGTGTTACGTGATGGCACAATCATATAATTACTTGCGTTTCTTTTCCTGAACATACACAATTGCAGAATAGCAAAGGGTAACTGGAAGGAGATTTTCTTGAATAGGGACTTTGGCTCTGTTAGAACATGCGCTCTTTTAAAACACACACACACACACACACACACACACACACACACGTCTTAAACCATTACTTGGATAAGTGCGAACACAAACTGAAAACAGAATACATAAAAACATTTTTATTGGAATATTTCTCATTCGGTTTTACATATATCTTCCTGGGTGTATCGCTGCCTTGTGCCCTATATTGCCTGGGGTTTGCTCCCGGCTCACCGATGGCAGTTGGAAGATGCTGGATGGATGGACACACACTGCTTTCACTAGTTTGTAATAGTGTCAAGAGACGCATTAAGAGAGAGAGTGAATCCTCTTCATGCAGGGATGATCCGCAAGGCAAAGTAAGAGGATCACTAAAGACTGACGTCCCAAAGCTGTGCGCAGCCATATTAGAGGGGACAAAGGGGCGAGGGGGTATAGAGAAATGAGGTCCATAGGTTGTCGCTGTGAACGTGTACCAAGCTCCCCCCCAGCCAGGTTTCTTGGGGGTGGGGCCGGACGCCGGCACGGCTTTTTGAAAGCGCTCCGGTGCCTTCAAAGGGTCCCGCGCACGTCCAGGTCTGTGGCCCGGCTTGAATGTGTCACCATTGATCTCCGCAGCTGAAACACGCTGCTCGGGAGGAGAGGCACCGTGGCTTTGCACCACAAAGAGAGCCGGCCCCGTGAATTAGCCCCCCGCACACGCGGCGCTCCCGGGCAGGTGTGCGTGCGCCATCTCTCCCTTCCTGTCCCTTTTGTTGTTCCTTTTAAAACGGCCGACAGATCAACCTGGCGGCAATTAACCCTCCGCTGCATCCCTTTGTGAGTCACTTCCAAGCACAAGCAGTGACTCTGATCATAGTGCGCGGCGGACAGCATCCAAACCGGCCTGGTAACGGGTCTCAATCAAGAATAGGGGCACTTTTACCGGTCGGCTTCTCAGGTACTGACGTGCGGCAACCATTACAAGGACAGTAATTCTATTGCACACCCTATAAAGTATGTCTGACTTTTTGAAAAACTGATCGACAACCACGAATCGTAAAAGCATCTCCACAAAACTACTGCACTGTTCGATTTGAGTGTCCTTGGCACAATTCTTAGAGATGCACCAACTGTATCAGCCAACAATCAGAATTGGTTGAAACAGGAATAAATTGATCATTGATTTTTACCACCGATAATTCCATTTAAAATGGTGACACATATTGCTTTGCACACCCATGTAAAAAAAGGGTTACAAAAAAATAATTCCCCCCAGCAGAAATTTAACAGAGTACTTTGCAAACATTGCTTTGCAAAAAAATTCACGAGGAGGATCTACAATTAAACATTAACACAGAAAAATCTGATTGTCTCGTGAAAAGGTAAGCAGTGAAAAGTAGAAAACGTTTCCGAACCACAAACCCATTCCTTTAAGAAGGCAGCAGTACTGGGGAATAACGCCAGCCTCCAATAACACAAGCATATAATAGCAAAAAAAATAAAAAAAATTCAGTGCAGACAGTGCAAGTCAACAGAACTTTCGTAACTTTCAGCAAAATCATTACTTGCTAAAATCGGCTTTTCTGTGTTCTAATTATACATGTTTAATTACCAAAACATGCGTTTCATATTTTACAAAAAGGAAATGTATTTATTTGGGAGGAGTGCCCATTTAAACAGAACCTCCTGAACAATTGATATCGATATCAGTTTGAAATAGATCTGCTATCTGCATCGGCCTAATAAGTTGATGATTTCTTAACAATATAAGTTACGATTATAAATGGTTAAAATATTTGTTAAAAGAAATATTGCTAAATGCACATTGCTTTCACTTAGTGGAGCTGCATGATGTACCCAATTTAATGAACGTCAACAGTACAATGCTAATGCCGGAGCTGCTGGGCATGGTGCGTAAAGTAAGATCAGGCATCTATAGAACCTGCTTACAGGCTGCACAAGAGGAATCAGTCCAGCTGCTAGGAGGCAGCCTGCTGCATTTCCTCTGAAAATAAGATGGAAAATTGAAGTGCTCAACATGACCATGCCCGTCCCAAAAATTCCAGCTAAACAGTGTCACAGCAGGTCATGCCAGCAGTCAGCTCAGCTTACAGATTTATTTTTTGGTTTATTTAGCAGCGAGTGTCAGATAAATGAGAGCACAATACCACAATTAATGCTGAAAGACGAGACGTGGCCATCATCCGATACACCGCCTCCGCTCATCCGTACAGCGACTGCCAGCTGTGACTGAGCTGCGCAGGCAGGAAGGCCAGTGCCATAGGGTGGCAGTGCCAACTCCGCCATGCTGGCACTAAAAGCAGAGCCTCTGTCCACTTCCTCGCTGGCTCTGCTGCCGCCTCCAATTATCAAGAAAATTAAAAATGAGAAGAGGGACAGCGAGAGTGTCCCAAAGTGGGGACACTCATGCTCTGTTACTCTCCACTTTAATGTTCCCAGCATGTGAATGGCCCCCCCTCAGCAGGGGTGCTGACGGCTCTCGGCACATCAATGGAGGCATCAAGAGGGCAAATTCATGCTCTCTCCAGATCCCCTTCTCGCCCAGGCAGCTGAAGTGGCCGTAATGATTGATTAACTCTGAACCAGCCCCCCCTTACATTCAGAGCAGAGGCCTCTTCCATTTGTTTGGATGTTGTCTCACTTAGTGGATGGATGGCAGCAGACAATGAAGTCCAGCCACGGCAAGATGAGCTTCCACCTCCATTGTGGGAGGGTGGGGGGCACATTTAACGTCAGGGAGGGATATGCTTTAAACCGCAGCGTAACCTCAAAGTAGTTCAGGGGCACACATTGCTTTTTTCCTTTAAAACATAGATGACAGCATTAATACTGAAAACTGTTTCACCAACGTTAATATTGAAATGAGCTTTAAATGTGCATTTCCCCGGCCCAAGAATTGTAACTTGGCTGTGACAATCAAAAGGAATCTGAGGATAGAAAGATAAAGTCTCTTACTGAACTACCGATTTGATGAACTTGTCTGGGTGATGTTAAACAACTTTCCTGGCATTCATGGTACACGTATTCCTGAACGTCCACACTTCTGCATGTACCTTGTGGATGCAGGGAGATGCTGAACCCAAAAGCACATGCAAATTCACACATACAAAAATTGTACTTACTTACTTTGCACAATAAGGCAGAACAGAAAATAAAAATTGCAAAATGTAAAAAAGAAATTTCAGAACAGATCTTTTGTATTTTTAATAAAATGCCACACCATGACAGCAAGTACATGTTGATCTGTTGTCACCAGTCTACTAAGGTATTAGAATTAGACCTGAGAGGTTTGCACACCTCGGATGATGTCTAAGCAAATGAGACGGGCATATGAAAGCACATGTCGCAGTTTTCAAAGCACCGGGGTTCCCGCCACATCGCGTATTTGCTCAGAGCTCATCCTTCAGCTCTCTGAGGCAGCCGGTCAAGCCAACCGCAGAAATAAAACAGAGTGAGTGCAGAACAGCTCGTTACATGTGACAGACCCCAGCCCTGCCATCCACTCAGATGGGACCATCGGCAGAGCTGCTGAGATATCACTTGCGGTCCTCGCCTCCTCAGAGCCCAATACACCAATTGTGGTGACATGAACACCATGATAAGTCATCACCGTGAAAACACCCTGTCCCTCTAAGAGTCAGCAAGTGTGGGCAGGAGAGATTAAGGGGGGGGGGGGGGGGGGTCACTTAAGGCATTTGTGTTGGAGCCAAAACATACAGATAGTCAATAGTGGGGTTGCCAATGCAGTCACAACTTTAACTTCTAAAGCTTTGTGGAACCGTTCCCCAGGTTTGATGTTTGGACTATCCTACATTTACTGTATGCAGTGACAGCTTTCCCACTGCAATTAAGTGCCAGATCCCTGCCTTAAACAGTCTTGCCATTGCCAAGCAAAGAAGCTTTACTATTTGTCATGAGCCATACAGCTTTGCTTCTACAAAAGGAAACTGCATCAAAGGCAGACAAATGAGCCTTTGACTCTACAAGACACACCAAAACCTATACATTCTCTTCAGAAATATGCAGCTCTAGATCTTCTGTCAGGACAGCAATTTTACAATAAGCAAAAAGGCTAGTTGTGCTATAGTGCAAGGTGGATTATTCATAAATGCTGCACTGTTTTTTGCAACAAACTGGTAGCAGATTTCTTTTTTGCCCATACAAATTACATGGGAAACTGTGCCAACATACAATATACAGAACCACAAAGAATATCATGTCGAACCTAGGTGAAACTAAAAGTAGCCCACCTGTTACTCCCCCCCCCCCCCAACTATATACTTACATCAAACTTTTACACCTGCAAAGAAAGTGTGATCAGGGAAACATGAGAAGGGCCATCTCTGCTACGATTCACATTGTTTTGTTTACTTCATGTTTGTTCTCATGCAGCATATGGCTCTCAGGGTTAGGAATCGGTCTGCAATCAGACGCTCTCTGGCTCAAAACCCACAGCACCATTCAAGCTTTGAGCAAAGCCCTTAACACCACTTGCTCCAGGGACTGGCTGACCCTGACCTCGGCTCCTCACTTTCATATCATTTGGAGAAAAGTGTCCACTACACAAGTAGATGTTTGTGAAGATCTGAAGGGTTTAGTTTAAGAGTTTCATATTAAATTTGATGCATGACGTCTTTCATTGAGCATGGTCTTTGATTTCTTCATTCCCAGGAAGGAAAAAGTATTTATAATACTCTAAAAGTATCCATTTGATATCTTAAGTTGCCACAGACCCTGGTTGTGATCTGACAGTGCGACCAGTGATGGCAGAACAGTGAATGTTAACCAGCCTATAGAGGGGAGATGACGCCGTTAGATTATGTCATTAGCAAGCAGCATGACCAGTCCTGCCCTGGTCCAAAAATAACAGCTTCCAGTGCAGCTTTCACTGGATGTACCTACTAAGCTTGCATTACGTGGTCGCTGGCCAGTTTGTGGAGCTTGCTGGTTCATGGTTATTCCAGTGCCTGGAATCCGAGCTTTTGCTCAAGTTTGGCCAAAACTGGCAACAGCCCCCAGCAGAAGATTTAAAAACGTCAACAAATCACCAAAACAGGTTTATTACTTCACATCAGTTTACACAAGTCTCCATCATCTACTGGACCATCGTAATCCTTTCCAATTGCAAACTTTATTATGATTTTGCTAAGGAAACACACAAACTATTTCAACCACACAAAGATACAGAAATGTAATCTGGCCCTGGTAGAAACAGCTGCACAGAACTCCTGAGTCAGGCAGCCATAATGGAGACCGAGGGCAGAAGCGCCCTGGGAAGCTGGGATGGACGTGACTGACGAGAAGGTTCTGGTCTGAAACTAAACCCAGGACAGGAAGCCACACTTTCCAAATGGCCAAACACACAGTTTCACATTTTACTCATTTACAGCAAAAAAAAAAAAAAAAAAATCCATGTGCGCAAGACCTTCTGAAGCCGAACATATTGATATATAGTTCACATGCCTATTATCCTGAAATATAAAAATGTATTCCTGATATTTTTACACATGTATCCGTACCATACTTTTTAGAATGTCATGATATCTGTACAGACACCTGAATCTCCCATGCATTTTGAAGTTTCATATCTTTTGCAGATGCTTAATGAGTCGCACTCCAGCTGAGAGCCAGGACTGACCTCTGACCCCAGCCTCCGGCCCAGTGTTTGCGCAGGTTTCTTCCAAGCACACCTCTTTCCACCCACAGACCAAAAACATGTCGCTAGAAGAAATGGTGCCTATTAACTTCCCTTAATACGTGCCCTGTGATCTACTGGAACTCCAACCAGGGTATTCCCACTCCTAAACCCCATGTTCCCAGGATAGGCTCCAAGTTCACCACAACCCTGTGCTGGATAAGCAGCTAAGGGTTCTATAAATACATGCACATGTTAAACAACGAGTACTTCCAGTAACTGCTCGTCCAGCCAAGGCTGGATTGAAGCAATGCCTTGACATGCAAAAAAGGGCAAAATACTTTACTAACCAATTGTATTTATACATGGATATGAAACACATTCATACATTTATCTGTAATGGGGAAAAACTAGGGGCCAAAGCTGGATGCCTTGCTTAGGCAGATAAGTTAAGGTAGTCTGGGCTAAATGAAAGTGAACAAAGACAATGTCCATTTAAACTAGGGTACCTGAAATCCAATAAATTATGCGACCAAGCAAGAAATTCAGCTTCATACAGGCCTCAGTTCTCCACTTATTTTACATGTAGTCAGCAAATAGCATGCTGACACACACACCACAGACGGGAACAAATGTGTGAGTTTACGATTTACTAATGTTCTCTGCAATTGAACTTTTACTTTACTTGCTAAAACATGTTATCAGATTTATGGGACTGGTCTACTAATGTGTTTCGAAGTTAGCATAAATGCTAATGAAAAGGTTAGCTTCGCTAATTAGCAGGATCGGACTAGCGGAACCCTGCTCTCCAGTGGAAGAGAGAAAAAGCGAACAAGAATTAAGTCCCAAAGAGCAAAATAATCGATTTGTCGGCACTGCTTTGTGTCTGCTTGTACAAATCACGGCACAAAAATAACTCAAGATTCAGAAGATGGATAAAATAGATGACAGATTATTATTATTTAGCTACATAGTTCATTTACAATTCCTAAATATCGCAATGTGAACTTTTCCTGAGAGGGTTCAGCGATAAATCATGCAATACCTTCATTAATTTATTATTTTTTTTAAATTACATAACATTCTGCAAGACGATATAACCAAGTGACAGGGATAACGTTTGTTTTACCACAAACTATTTTGACAAACGGAAATCGCAAAAACCATTTTGCTTAATTTGTTTAAGTGACAAAGTGAGAGATAGGCTAGGCTTCTCAGGGGCTAAATGTCATATCTATGGCTAATCACACACTATTCGCAGAGTCCAACAAATGTAAAATCTTAACATGTATTTGCATTGTAATTGTTCTGCGTGATGTTTAAGTTCTGCTTTGCAATACTGAGAGCCTAATTCTAATTCACTCAATCAGCAGTGCTTCCACAGAACTAATGCACTCACTATCTGGAGTCATATGCTATGCGCCATCTTTAAATTCTGCCACACTGCAGAATGTTCGAGAAGGATTTTTTTTTTTTTTTTTTTTTTTTTAAATGCCTTAGTAATAGAGTTTAATCAGGTGAACATGACAGCTCTAATCTGTAGGTGAAAGTAATTGATGTTTACAAATTAAAATAATAAAAAATAAAAAACAATAAATAAGCAAATACAACATACCATGAATAGAATGGCAGCCCATCAGAGGGCGTCCATTAGATGCATCCACATTAGATTAACCATACACATGCTATTCCTGTCATCTGTTTCTGGCACTTCAAAGCAGCGCAATATGACGCAGATGCAAACACTTCTCAAACCCCTGCAATACCCTTTGTGGGTTAATTAAGCACAAACAGCCCCATCTTTTAAATCTATTCAGGGCAAACCAACAAACACGTCTTTCAGCGTCTGAATAATTCCTGGCCCAGCAATAAATAAGTCGCAAAGATGCCTTGAAATATTGTACTGGATACTTGTTTGATTATTGTCCATGTATGACGCAGCCGACTCAGATGTTTGCAGGTCGGGTTAGAGCATGACGACAATGCTAACTCCCCCCCCAAAAGGCCATGTGACCCCCAGCCCCAAAATGAAAGCCCCAATGGGGTATGGGCCTGGATCAACCTGGTGCAACTAGCAGACCTCTAACTCATGTTAAACATCAGCAGGGACAAACTGAGCAAGTCCCCCTGCTCCATTTCATGACAGTCACTGCCTGTCATGGTTACCGCCAAACACCCCCCACGTTCACACCCCCAGTATTCTGTGCCGTGACCTCAGTTTAGATCTGTGATCACATGATTCCTGGTGCACCACCCTTTGTCTAACAGCCCTTTGTCGGCATCATTGTCGTTTTCATTGGAACATGTTCATTTTCATACATAGGTAATATTGATTTTCAAGCCAGGCTGAAAAACAGCTGGTGGCCACTTGGAACTGCAGCATTTGTCATGGCTGCAGTTTTCATTCGGATAACAGCACTGCAGGGCCGCCAGTGACTTGCATAACAGCTTTAAGTATGTAAACACAGGAGCACTTGCAAGAACGGTAGCACCTTTATACATGGATAAAACTTAAACTTGCATGAAAACACATGTTGGTATGTGGCTGTTGGAGGCCATAAAGACTCCTGGTTTTGCACCTCAACATTGCCCATAAACGTTACACAACTGATCTACATTTTTATTGCAACTGTATGAGGACCTTACTGTAATTATTTGAGTTTAACAGATAAATTAGTCTGCACCAAAACAGCCAGCCAACCTCTTCTGTTTGGTAAACTGACAATATTGATGTGAGGTATGGATGTGAGGGGTGTAATTCCACGAGGTGAAGTGCTCACTATTAAAAACTGATCCATAAAATCTTACAAACACAACAAAATCGTTATGCACGTCAAAATGTACATGTCATATACACTACATATGGCCAACTGGTCAAGCAAAATACATTTTATAATATGAATGTCCCAATTAAACTGATTAAATTGAAATTTATTCATACCGTTATAGCGTAAACTTGCACCAAGAACCTAAGAAATTTACAGAGGAGAGCCATTACCAGGTATAGTACACAGCCATATGCTATTATATACACAATAAATGGTGATAAAAGTTGAGCTGAACGTTTCCAATACACCGCAATAACACTGCTTAATGTACTGTAAAATTCATCGGCACTTAGCAGTGTTTTGTGAACGGCATCTAATCACTATGAATACAAAGATTACTTATTAAAACAGCTGCTCCACGCCATTCTGAGAACATTACGATGGTGGGTGAAATATAATAAATATTATAATAAACCCCATACATGCGAGCATTAACTATAACATGTATGGTGTAAAATATACCATATAATAATCAGCGTATTATGCAGCTTCATCATCGCCAGACTCGACAGGTGTTCACCAGAGCTGTTCAGAGATTTACCTTACATTCGTTTCTAAGACCCAAACATTACATCCGAGCGACCATTTTCCAGGAGAGTGATGCCTGCCGTCCCGATCACCTCGGTCGATGGGATCATGCTGGAAGATTACACACAGCGAGCAAGGCACTGCAAGCCAGGTACATTTTAAATCGACGGCCTCTTACCTTGCTGAGATTTCTGACGGGACAGCGCAGGTAAGTATCGGGGAATGGGAATTTAAACTGGTGCCAACTCCTTTTTTGCATGTATGCGTATAAAACCCACACTTTGAGGATCGCGGAGCAAAAAGCGTCCACGGTGAAGACGGTTCATTGCTGTTAGATATATGTCGGAGGCTCGCAGAATGACAAGCGTCCCGGCGTATCACGGCGTGAAGAAGGCGGGATTTATAGCCGCATTCAGCCAATAAGAACACCGAATGAGGCACAAGCTCATGTTTAGGCCGCTATTTAATTAAAAACAGATTTAGAACATGTATGAGAATGTCTTTTTTTCTATTCGCAGTTATATTTAAAAGAATTAGGTGTTGCTATACAACATATAGCAAGGAAGAAAATAATCTGAAAATAAACAACAGTATTAAAAAAGATGTTCGTCACTTATCTTAGGGACCAACAACCGATTTGAACGATCATCACATTATTATCAACTTCTTCCCCAAGCGCGAACAGGTGGTATCTTGCTAAATGAAGCAACCGAGATCATTAAGGCGGCCCTACATTTCAGACACTAAAACATCTTAAGAAAATACATGAACACACAAAATACAAATAAAGACGGCGTAAAAACCTTGAAACATGTAATTCTCTGAAGAAACAATAACCGTATTAAAATAGGTTCTCGCGATGTGACAATTACTTAATATTCCCTCAGTCAGGGGTCAGCATCGTGGCGTATCCTGACGGATATTGTGATCAAAAGGCATTTTTTTCCACGTATTTCACAGTTTTACTTTATCGCCGACACAGACGCTCCTTGTTGCGATCGAGCACGTTTGCACCTGTATGGACATGGTGACCATCCCGATCCCTGTCATTACTAGGCGCTTAATAATTGTCATACACCGTGATCGCCAACTCTCTTGTATCTGGCGTGACACTCACGCTTTCTGACTCTCACGCTCACGCAAAAAACTTACGGCGAATCTATATTCCATTATAAACCTAAAATTAGCTGTATTGTATGGAGGACTAGACATGACATAATTATAAATAAATAAATGCGTGAATAAATAAGTAAATACTAAAATAAATAAATACATAAATACAGTTTGGCCATGAAAACTGCTAAATGGATTCCTATATTTGTTTATTAACGTATTT
>JABFDZ020000044.1:27684916-27694996 GCA_019775955.2 Pollimyrus isidori | reverse complement strand
TGTCGCACGCCAGTCTCGTGATCTGTGTCTAGAGTATTTAGTCTGTGTCTTGTGTTAAGTCCAGTGAGCGACATTGACGTTACTGGTGTGGATGTCCCCAGTGTTTTGTGCGAATAAACCCGTGTTTCCCGTCAGCTTTGGATCCTTCCGTTTATTCGCCTACCTGCATACCCGCGAATTGTAACAGAGGATGTGCTGTTTTCTCTTTTTTTTTACCCATCCCATTGAGACCGCTATGTCCGAGACCAAGACAAGACCTAGACCACAAACTGGTCTTGAGACCGGTCTCGAGAACTACAGCACTACACACTGGCCCTTTGAGGATAAGATTGCCCACCCCTGGCCTAGGTAATTGCATAACTAAACATCTGCCCCACATTCAGAGTTACTTAATTTACAAAAATATTACAGGGGTCAGATTCACCTATCATTATTGGTAGGGTTAGGTGAAATTTCAGTAGTTCTAATTTGGGGTGGGCGGTTAAAAATAAACAGCGGCTTACCTGATACATACAGCTGTGAAATTTATAAACCACAACACAATTTTTTTTCCACTCATTTTTCAATTTATGGGTTTGCATCTGTGAATAATAAATGTGTTTTTTTTTGTTGCAAACTTCAGCCTGGTTCTTCTCTGTTTCTCATTAATGAAGGGCTTCTACCCCGCTTTAGGAGACTTTAGTCCTGCTTGTAGAAGCCTGATACTCTCCTGGCAGTGCACTTCACACCTGCAATTAATGTCTCCCATTCCTTTTGAAGGTCACTTGATGTCATCCTGCAATTCATAAAAATATGTCGGATAAGTTAAGTCATCTCTGGCATTAAAATGTCACTTCCACCCTGTAATTGGCTGGTTTCTGGTCAGGTCATTCCCAGTGTCTGCTTCACCCACTGCTTCACCTTGTTCTTGTGTACTGCGGTCTTACAAACTTTGAGCCTGGAAGCAGCCTGCTGCTCAGTGTAGCCATACGCCATCAGAGCCGGGATTAAACCAGGATTTAAAAATGCAGGTTTAGTACAGAGTGGCCTCAATTTTTTCCACAACTGTATATTTTTCACAAAAATGTGGAAACCACTTATTCAGGGTTTTAAACCCTTTATCTAAGTCCCTTGATTTGAATCCCTAGATTTTTTATCACTCATAGCAGCTGCAGAACAACATTTACTGTTCAGAGCAGTTAAAATCAGTCTTACTAGCCAAGAAAATACAATTTTATATAACTAATACTATAGACAGACATAGATGATAATTTACCTTTATCTAGGAATGTAACATCCATCTGTCTGTCTATCTACCTAATCTTATTGTGCCTGTAATCTCTTCAGCAGCTGTGGGTTACTCAATACTGGCTTGCCTGGGTCCTGTGTTTACAGGGCAGTGTGATGCAGCGGCTGTTTCACAGGAACTGGCACCGGCATATAGCCATTACAAGACCGCAATCTGACGGAAAGGTCAACAAGCAGCCAGGGGCATGAAGGGGGTGGGGGGGGGGGCACTCAACAGCTAGAATATGGTTACTCCTCTGCAATTACACGCACATCCTGAAAAACGAGTTCCTGAGTGCCTGCTCCTTAGTCCCAATCAGCCCCACACAGTGTTGCTAAGAAATTAGGGGTGCCTTGTCTAATTGGCCGATATACTTTCCTTGCCATAGCATGTTGCCGAATGACTGACCCACTTATCAAGGGCAATAAAGAGCTCTCCTCAGGTTTGCTATACAAACAGGGACCCCGGCCCATCTGTCACTGTACAGCGAGACAAGCGCTGCATCAAACTACCTGAATAATGTGTCTTTCTCCTGCCACCCATCCCTGAATACCACAATTAATCGGCCTCCAGAAGCCATAACCACATTTGTCCCAGGCTTGAACTACAGAAGAGAATCAGGAGAATAGTTTTTGCGGTGACCCAAGTGGCACAAGAGTTAATGTAGTACTGATTTTCTAATGTTGTGTTGTGTGTTTTAACTAATTGTGTTGTGGTTTCCGTGATTGGAGTAAGATCACATATGTCTCAGCATATTAAAACATAAGATGCAGAAGAGGGCTCAGATGTTTTTGGAGAAGGGGCGATGTCGTGGCACAAGCTGCCGTACACACCTGAACCTAACCGGCAATTGTGTAAAGCAGCATATCACTCTGTATGTGTGTCATCTGGCTTTGACAGGTTTCTGACTTGCTAGTTTTTTTTATTGCTCATCTGATACATGCTGAGAATGCAATAAATTAATGACAGCCCGATGAAGCTTCATGAACCATTTTGCGTATTTGTTTGACCCCACCAGACGGTGCTTTTAGATTGCTTTAGGGCAGGGCTATTCAACTCACGGTCCTCGAGGGCCAAGCCCTGCTGATTTTCCAGCCTTCCATCACCTGTGGGCCAGGTGTGAAGCCTCTGACCAATTAGAATCAGTAATTATTAAACTAGTTACCTGGGAGAACTGAAAACAAGGCCTGGAGTTGAATAGCCCTTTTTTGAATAGAGCACCATCAAGTGGTGTCAGAAAATAAAGCAAATGGTTCATGAAGTCACCATTGCAATAAATATCACCACTGTATCCTCCAGAATCCCTGTGCCTGTAAGTTTTTTTTATTATTATTATTATTTTTAAACCTATAAAAACCTAAAAGAAACAAATTATGAGAAGAAGTACATTTATTGGGTACTTAAGAAAATAAAATGCTATAACACTCAAATATAAACAAAGATTACTGAAGCCAGGGGAAAAAATACAAACTTAACCCACTTGTGAAAAATTACAATATGCTCTCAGCATCTGTGCCCCTCTCCCCAGGAAAGGGAGGCCTTGTAGCAAGTTAGGCCCTGTTTATGAATCATTCCAGGGTGGGTGAAATCTTAAATTAACACCAGGCTTCTGTCTTTGGGCTAGAGTTATCCACCCAGATAAACAGTCACCCAATCATATGATGTACCATGTCATTATACAAGAAAAATACGGTAACAAAAATAAAAACAATAGCAATCTTTTCCAACATGTTGCACCTGATGAAAGCCATTTTCTAAAACGTGACTGGCAGCCAACAGAATAGAAAAGAGCAGTTCACACAAAGGCTTTAAAATAAACATGAAAGACCACATTTTTGTGTTCCTGTGATATTGATTTGCAAATTGACACAAAAAGTATACAATGTAGCTCAGTTTCAACAGACATTGTGGATTGGAAAAAAAAATCATGACCTACAGCCCTGGACAGCTGTGCATGGCCAGAAACACAATGACCAATTTTTGACTCATTCTAATGGCAGTTTACAAACGCAGTGCTAGATGCTGACAATGGCTGAATAAATTCAGAGATCTAGGACCTCTTCACCCCCACCCCAAAGACACCCCCTTTCCCCTCCTCCAAGGAATGTAAACTTAAATTCCCTCACCCCCACCTAACTTGAAGCATTTAAAACATGTTACATACAAATACATATTGCAGTTTCACTTCATCAAGCTGAAATAAATTCGTCACGTGTACCAGATAGTAAAAAGACATGGTTTATATTCGAGTAATTTTTAAATCTGTACCAAAAAAAATACATAAGACATTATTTTGCACACTGAAAATGCGTCAAAGGCAAGCTATGATTTCATTTCCAATACAATCCTTCAGATATCACCACATGTTTAGCCTGGATGACGTTCGTACTCCTACTCAGCACAACTTGCTGTTTACTAAAGTCAGGCTAAAAGCTCCAGGATGCTACATTAAACTGGCAAATGCCAAACGGTTCATTCTAGCAGGAAAAAAAACAAAACAATAATTCAAGATTAGTAACTCTTCATAAAGAGTTGAAATATTAACTTCGCTCGTTCTCAAAATAGTTAGATCTTTATATACTTCATATACAAACCTTTTTAAAGCTATAGACATCTGCTTACCAGAGACCATACAACAGGATACAGCGTATGCTGAAATACAGACATTGCGAATCTATAATGATATATTAAGACATTTCTTTGTAAAGGTGGACATATTGGTTTTGGCAGCAGCAATAGCAGCGGGAGCAGCAGCGGCCTTGAGTATCTGATGGCGTTGGTGTTTAAGGCAGACACGCTGTGGAGGTGGTGCAGCGGTGTTGGGTGGGGCCGTGCTGCCAGCGCCGCAGCTGAAAGCTCAGTGGAAACGCTTCCTTCTCCTGCGGACACCCGGCCTGTAGCAGCCTTAATAACAAAGGCTGCAAAAATTACACACAAAAAAAAAAACACATGTGCCATTTTCCGGAGCCACACGTCTTTATCCACAAGATTATATGTAGAGAGAACTCTCTTTGAATCTGGTAGTCTAGTAACAGAATATAGATTTTAAACACATTTAAAAGCAAATAATTAAACCGCGTAAAGTACTCCATTAAATATTCAGATTAAAAAAAAATATATATTGGCATATCAAAAACCCATTCTTCCATAAGCTTACATATAGGTCAGTTGGATCCTTCTTTGGGTACAAACATTCCTCCAGAGATAAATAATATACTATATCTATACATGATAAGATGAAAAGAATTAACTCTGGAAAATGAATCTACCAAACTAACATGATGTGAAAACACTTTGTATGACTTCATGCTACATATTGGTTTACGTGGCTTTAAGGCAGTGTGACTGTAAAGTTCTCTCGCTAATGTACGTATCGTCAACCAATCTGCCCCTCATCTAAGTCAGGGCCCTATCAGAAATCTATGGATCACCTCAGGCTAATGACAGCATCCTTCGTAACCATGGCAACCAAGTTTGACGCCAAACTCTCTGAATTATGGATGCCGTGCCCCTATTTGTCCGAAAGGGCAAAGCACAAAGAAAATGTGTGGAGGGTCACAAGTCGCTGGCCCCCTGAATGCTGTCCAGGCACCACACACTACCTCCGCAACAGCCTAAGTAACACAGAGTATGTGAGCCTGTGCACCTTGCATACGGCTCCATGAAGTTTGGCCTGTAAAAAAAAAAAAAACTGCTCTCCAGTTTGTAATTACTGCCATTGTAATGCAAGTTATGAATAATGACTTAAGCAGCATTTTCCATTATCAAGAGCTGAGCATAATAAGGCCATCGAGTGGAACTAGGTCATTATAAACAGACATACACTTAGCAGCCAGGTCACTATAATGCTGGGTTTCATTATCGCACGCTGCCGGTACAGTCAACACTGTCACACAGAGAATTAATATCAAACAACAAGACCTCACTTCATTACACATTTTGAAAATAGTCACAGTAAGAGGACAAATAAGGTTTTCTTTTGTTTGCACGTTGTTGCATGAAAAAAAATTTCCCTACTAAAAGTTTATAAACATAATAACTCTGACCTTTTACCCCAGAGATATATCATTATTTTTGCCCTGCTGCAAGTACACAGGAATGGTGCATCAGATCTGTTCTTTTCTGTTAGATTTTGCATCATTTGATCCAAGCTTAATGAAGGTGAGCAGTTTTACATACAAATACAGAAACTACAACCTTCATTAAACGATGCCGTCCACAGCTACCCAAGTATACCTTCAGTTCAGTTGTTTGGATGACATTATGTTGCTTTTAATAGCTGTTGTGTTCCAACTACTATTTATCCTGAACTTTATAAATGTAATAAAAAAGCAATATAGGCACCAGTCCTATTTATGTAAAAAAAAAAAAAAAAACTTTTCCTAATACTATTCCTCTTCAGGGGGAAATTCAATTGAAAAGAAAAACTCAACCAATTCACTCTATTCTTTAGATGCAGATAAACAGCATCTGGCCACAGTACGCTACTCTGTACTGATGACCTTGACGGGCACAATAAAACGTCTCCACAGCAAAACATGGACACTGCAGGAACATTACATCCCATCTGCAATTATCATAAATTATAGCAAATGAATTCGCATTAAGGCAGTTTTAGAGCTTATTAGACATGCCTAGTGAGATCTGAAGGGAAAATACTGAACTGCTATAGCGTCTTTCACCAAAGTACAGCAGGGGAAAACACTTTGTAATGGTTAACGTATATTATGTTTGTAAACAGCATTTGTGTAATAATAAAAAGAGAATTAGAAGAAAACCAAATATATGTGTCAACATTAAGTAATACTTGTGACTCCTTTTTCCCCACTATGAAACTGTATTGTGCATAATCTTGAAGAACTCCCTCTCTCAAGAGGGTGAACTTAAACCAGTGCCACAAGTGGTCAAGAACCAACATTTGTACGTCCAGGCCAATACAAGGAGTCCATCTCACTGGCTCCGTGGTGTTTACTCTAGCATTTAGTGTTTGTCTGTAGGCCTTTGCTTTTCACTGGTGTAGGATGCAGAGCGGGTGTGTGTGTCTGTGTCTGTGGTCCTGCGTCCGCTTTCTCAGGCTGCCCCCCACAGCAGGAGGCTCAGCCAAGGTGGGCAGCTCAGAGTGAGATGTTCCCCAGGAGGTCTGGTGTGAGGTACCCCACAGGCATCGCTGGCGGGGGCTTCACAGAGGCCACGCTGGGGGGCGGGGGGGTGCTGGGGTTGAGCAGGAGGCTCTGCTGTGCGTCCACGTCCTGCACTACAGTGTAGTCTGCGACAGGGGGGACCTGCGATGTCGAGGGAAGGAAGTAGGGGCTCTGATACTCCCCTGCGGGGGGCACAATGAGCGCAAACTTCTCCACGGCGTTCTTCTCGGTGGGGGGCTGTGGCATTTCTGCTGGGGGGTCTTGGAAGGCTTCTCGGCGGGAGCAGTCACTGCCTACCTGCCGGGTACCCAGCTCCGAGGTGTATGCTCCATTGCCAGGGGCTACGATAAGCAGTGGGAGCGGCACCTCCTTCTCCACCCTGCCTTCTCCTTCCTTCTTCTGTCCCTCCTTTGGATTTTTTAGGGGCTGGCCATCTACCCCTTCGCCTTTCTCACCCGGTCCCCTAACCTGCTGGCCTGGGGAGAGCACGACGCCGCCCAGGGGGGTGACGTCGCTCACCTGGGCATAGAAGTCCATGCTGACCGAGCTCTGCGTGCTGAGCTGTGTCTGGATGACGGGCCGGCCGTCGGACACGCCCTCAGGGGCGGGGCCTGCGTAAGGGGTGGGGCCTGCATAAGGGGCGGGGCCTGCGCTCTGCTGCTCCCGGGAGGTCACGGCCATCTCCTGCAGCCTCAGGCAGAAAGCGGCCGCCGCCGTGGGGTCGGCGTCTGACAGCTCGGGCTCGTGGCAGCTGGCTCGGCCCAAATCGCCGTCCTTGACTGCCAGCCCATGAGAGGAGCCGAGATGGGGAGCCAGGCCCAGCAACCGCTGCGTGTCCAGACACCCAGTCTTCTCGGCGGCGTCCATCCGCTCCAGGTCCAGCTCGATGAACTCCACCCAGGGCTCCTCGCGGTACATCTCCGCCTTACAGAGCGGATGGCTGCTGAGGACCGAGCTCAACTCATCCAACCTCCCCTTCTGTGGGCAGAGGCTCTCCGTGAATTACTGCCACTCTGACTCCTGCGCTTTGCTCTCGCAATGCAGGAAAACATGGGCAGCAGGTAGGCAGATACCATATCTGGACTAACACTCTTTCATCACATTATTGTACTTAACATCAAAGCCAAAAGTGTACCATACCGCATAATTACCTTTACATCACAGTCACCTTTAAATACATGAGTCACTTTATATCAGATCTTAAATACTCTGTAACTTGGATCTTACTAACAAAATAGCCCATGTTTATTGTGTATGAACACAAACACATACACACAAAATTCAATATAAAAACGAAGATTCCAACCTTTAGCAGATCTGGATCGATCCCTTTGATTTTTGGAGCTGGAACTGGGGGCAGTAAAATCACCATCAACCTGAGCGAAGACATTGAGGGGGGAGTGAGGCCTCAAACAGTCTCATGCAGGACTGCAGGATGCTTCTGGTTGACTGTCAAAGGGACCAGATTCTACAGAGGCGTTATTTGGGTGAAGCTCTTAAGAAGAACACCAAGTAACAATCTAAAGTAATGATTTGCCAAGATTTCACTGTAATTTATTCTGTCTTTGATTTTTATGATTTTTTTGGAAATCATAAATTTCATAGTTAGCAGGAGTTTGAATCCTGCCCTCACTCTACTTGTGCGGTTTTGCATGTTCTCTTTGTGCAGTTCAAGTTTCCTTTGAATGTTCTGGTTTTTAGAAAGGGAGCAAAATGATAATTATCTGGCAGGAATCTCAGAGGGAGCAAAAACATGGACCAACTGTGGGTCCCCAAGGACCAGATTGGACAATGCTGGGTTAGTAGATGAATGTGTGGATGGATGGAAATGGTGTCAAGCTTTTCATATCCTACAGAATTCACTAATAGCAGCTGTCTTATACATGTGCTTACCAACAAACGTTTGATTACATGCAAATAATTAGTTAAAAAGGTGCAACCCAGCAAGCTCTGTAAAACACAGAAGAATAGGAGGCATACAGAAAGGTCATGCTTCAGAGAAATTCATACTTCTGCTGATGAGAGAAGATGATCAGCAGGAAAAGGATTGCCAGTCCCACCACTAAAAAGATGAAGACGACCATCACAGGGAAGGTGGATTCTGGTGGAACAGAGACGGAGCACTGAATCAGATGATTTTTAAAATAACCAAGAACGGCATGTAATAATTCCAAGGCATCTCCTGTCGTAATGGCATGCGCTACTCTGGGGCACCAGGGAGAACGGAATTGCATCTCCTGAGTTCATAAAACCTTAAATAATATAATTTCAACAGGCTTTGCACGACAAGAGTCAAGGGTGCCCAAGCTTAACTGAAATTAATGACACTGTTTGGGTAGGAAATCACAGCCAGGCCAGAGGTCCCGTTACTTGAAAGGTGTACCTGCACCTGGAGGTACTGAGGGCTCCAGTGGCAGAACGTCGCCCCCTTAGGGGTCTCACCTTTACCGTGCACCTTCCCCAGCACATGGACGAAGATGCTGTCACTGAACTGTCCAAAGTTGTCATAGGCTCGCATCTTGCACCTGACCCGGACCTCATACTCCACGTCGGTGTGTAGGCCATAAATGGACTGCTGAGTGGCGATCTCCAGGTCCAGCTGGAGGGGGGGGGGGGGGGCAAGAGGTGTGTCAGGGTAGTTCTAAGGTTTCACACATAAGCATAAAGAAACGACTGGGGGTTTCATGGATGAAGGAAGTGCATCCGTCTTCCTTACACACAGTGCCCAATTTAAGTTCCTGGGGGGGGGCGAGCTTCTCACAGGAAGCCCAAGATATACAGCAGGAATACCCTGGGCTGGGGGCCAGGTACATGCCTCTTAGGCTACATTCACACTGCAGGACAAATGTGGCCGAAATCCGATTTTTTGCTCATGTGTGACTCAGATCACATTCATGACAATATGAAAAGCACAAGTCACATGGAATCTGGTTTTTTCAATTCCGATTTGGGCCACTTCAGTATGTGGTCATAAATGGGATACAGGTCTGATTTTTTGTAACGAGACCGCAGTCTGAACAGCCAAATTGGAATTCATGTGACTTTTATGCAGGGGAGGAGCCAAAAGGGTGGCAGCCCAGTGCCACCCCGCTGGAAATGGCAAACATTAAAATATACCAATGAGGAGATCGGGCAAAGATTTGAGTGGAAAACTGTAATTTCCGAGTGGCCCTGAAGACATCCCGATGCAGCAGGACCCTGTGCATGCTGCTTACTGACATGTCATTGGCTAAAACCTCTGGCAGTGGCACACGTTCCTATATGATCCAAAACACGCTCACGGTATTGCCATCAGCAGGAGCCAAGCAGGTATTTATAACATATTACACTGTATTACCTTCCTAATAAGAGGTGGTCACACACTTACAGTACATAAAAAATAGCGGCATGAAAGTGTTGTGCACTGTCTGCTCCATGTCTTGTTTAAATTAGCCACTAGCCCTGCTCGCATTGATATAGATCGTCTTTTAGACAGCGTCTCTGTGCGTATGTACGTTTTAGTGCGCATGCTGAATTATAGTGTTTTATATTAGTAAAGCTAGCACTTGCTTGAAGTCTGTGTGGCAAGTATATGGAGAACCAGTCATTAGTTTTCCATTGCATGTAAACAGGTTATGCATGTCATATTAAAGCTTTGAATCAACTTCACTATATTGTAATGTGACAGTCTAA
>JABFDZ020000044.1:27674735-27684816 GCA_019775955.2 Pollimyrus isidori | reverse complement strand
GAGAAAAATATTCAGGCAAAACTGGAAGGTTCATATCGTAACCGGGCAGTTTTCGACTCAATGAAGTGACGTCTTTGGTTTTGCGCATGTGCATGATTATTCATGTGTGTCTTTGTTGTTTTGTGCGCACGGGAGCCAGTTCAGTATACTGAACCATTCACATTGAAATCTGATATTGCCCACATTAAAAAAAGAACAATGTGAACAGGCAAACAAAAAATCCGATCTGAGCAGAAAGTCAGAATTGAGCATTAAGGCCTGCAGTGTAGCCATATAGACAATTATACACCAAGGGCTATTTAGACCAGCGTTTCTCAACCCGGTCCTCAGGGAGCCACGACAGTCCACATTTCTGCTCCTTTCCCAAGCACTAGTCTGAGAAACACTGATTTAGACCTCACACCTTTAGACTGTGTGTGCAGTGTAGGCTTCCTCCGGGTCCCAGAGAATGTGCAAACCCCCGTGGAAGACAAAGTGGTGATTTGGTGGGAAAAAAAAAAGATCATGTAGTCGAGGAAAAAAATTAAGAGACTACAGGACAATTTTTGTTTCACTCATTTCTCAAATTATTAGCGTGCCTCTGTGAATAATACATATTTTTTGCAAACTACGGCCGTTTCTTATTAATGAAGGGCTTCTTCCTTGCTTTATGGCACTTCAGTTCTGCTTCTAGGAGCCTGAAGCAATCCTGGGTGCTCCACATCTGCACGTCACGTTTCCATTCTTTCTCATGGTCACTTCATGCAATCCTCCGATTTATGAGGCATTGCCGGATAAGTAAACAGTAATTTCTAGTATTAGAACCACGCTTCTGCCCTCTACCTGGCTGGTTTCTGGTCGTTCCCAGTGTCTCCTGCTTCACCTTATTCTTGTGTGCTGGCATCTTAGAAATTTTGAACCTAGAAGCAACCTGCTGCTCAGTGTAGCCTTTTGCCAGCAGAACCGGGATTAAACCAGGATTTTAAAAGGCGGAATTGTTAAAATAGAGTCTCTTCAGTTTCTTGTGGCTATATAAGGTTCCACTTTGGCAATTTAATGGAATTCTGGTGATTGCAGCGACAGTCTCTGTGTGTCCACGCTTCTGTATCCACCCAGATATGACAGCTGTTGACCATCTGGCACGTCCCCCGTATGGGGAGGTATGGTTTGACTGAACGGACAATGTGTCTGCGTGGCTCTGGGTGACATGTACAAACAGGGTAAAAACAGCACAAATGCAGGAGACGCTGAACAGCTCACAGACCTCCGCGCTAGCAAGGCACGATGCCGACTTCACAGATAATGCTTCATGCTTTTAAGTAAACGTGTTATTTGGGGTCAGGCTGAACAGTCATGGAGGTGTTTTTCCGCTCACTCAAGGGGTGCCGGCCGCAGCCAATCTCACGCGCCGTTTCCTGGAAGCGTCGCGTTGTGAGGCAGGCAGGCAGGCCTTTGGCTGACAGAGGGCCGTTTTACATGCAACATCAGCCGCGCGGCGACTTAGTGGCAGGCCGGCTGCTGGAGGCTGGGGCTCCCCACAGTCGTAACCTTGCGGCTCAGAAGGAGGATGTAACACAGAACAAGATGCATCCGCATCCGGGCCTTTGTCTGGCACAGAAAACGCTTTTGTTTTTCTTCCACTAATATGACCCATCACACACACACACACACACACACACACACACACACACGGAGCTGTTTGGCACCAGTGTCAATTGTAAATAGAACAAGCTGTGGGGCAGGACTCAGAAACTCGAGCCGGAGCTTGAGTAACCCCCCCGCCTTCCCCACCTCGCGGCTCCGTTTAACTGCAGGCCACTTAAAAATGCGCGGCGCACAACGAGTAAAACCGCAAGCAACAGCAAACCCCCCCCCCCCCCTCCCCTTCACTGCACGCCGACCCCATTATGCTGTGGTTCCCCGGGACCTTCGAAGTGTGTCACATAAGTGCCATGCTCATGCTTCACACGATTTCATTAGCGGTGCTGCTGGAGGACGTTACACAAGACGGGCGGTAATCAGAACAAGAAAGCTACAGTCACACGCGAACAAAGACACAGCCTGTTCATGTCAAAACAGTGAAAATGGAGGCGTTTTCATCCTCCTCCTCGTCTGTCCTGACAGATATTTGTTCATTGCGCAGATATGTTATGAAGAAGTTTAAATAATTTCAAAGGAAAAAGAATTTTCTAGAACTTTCGTCCCAAAAAGGCCTTGGTCTGCAGTGGTGTTATTTCTGAACGCGGCCGTGCCACAGTATTGGAAAAGACGGAACCATTTAGAAGCAGACCTGCCATGTTCAGGAGGCCGGTGACTCACCACTTCCCAGTGTGAGGCGTTCCTCTCCCGGTACTGCACCTCGTAGATGAGGGTCATCCAGCCGGCCTTCACGTCGGCCGAGGGCGGCGCCTCCCAGCGCACGATGATGTCGAAGTGCAGCCTGGAGCGACTCACGTTCAGCAGGGTCCAGTTTAGGTTGACGGGAGGATCGGGGTACACTGGGGGAACAGCGGCGGGAGACAGGGGCTCGGCTGAGCATGCGGCCGCAGTGACGTCACCAAGCTAACGGTGTCTCCATCCACACGTCTCACAGGAACAGGGTTACGGTGAATCTGCAGCCTATCCCAGGAGTTTCAGGACCCGCGGCAGCTGGGGGACGGTGCCTGTCCGCACACTCACACACTAGTGGTAACTAAATTTCTTTGGACATATTTGTCGTGCCTCCCACGCCCTCAACACACTGACCCAAAATAAAGATATTAAACAAAATTAAATAAAATGTTATTTTAATTTGTTGCCATCACATAACGTGTACAGGCATATAAGGCGCTCATATTATTTTAAATATTTGTAAAGGTAGCAATTTTGAAATAGAGAGTACTGTAAGGGAGTGAGGGCAGACCCAAGTCCACACACAGAGCAGGGGGTGTGGGGATCAAAGCTGCAACCCTGGAGCTATGAGGCGAGAGCGCCACCTACACACTCCCTCCAGCAAGTCTGCTAAATCTGTTTCAGTTTCTTAAATGGCAGCCACTTTACTCTGGAAGGATGCACACTCTGTACTTTTTATTTGTTTGCGTAGTCGTATGCTTCTTGGAAATGGTTCAGGAACAGAGTCTCAAATCAAAGCTTGAGAGGTGTGATTCCCTGCAAATCCAGAAGCTTTGGGTAACAAGTAACGCTTCATCCCAACTTCTCCTGACAGGGCACTATGCGAGGTTAAAAACTTTATAAATTCAGAAGCACATAAACAAACAACATTCCTTGGCCTTCAAAGTCCAGAATCTTTTATGGTATTTCTTGCTATTCTATAAATAGCTGCTCTCTCTTGATGGGGTGCAGTCCACATTACAGCATATTTAGCGGCCTTCTGGCATTATGTGGCACCCATACAGCAGGTTCCGAATGCTAAAGGACTACCCCTCCCTGAACCCCCAAGTACCAGACAGACAGGCAGTCCAAAGTGACAAGCCTGTCAGTCTGAGCAAGAGCCACGTCTCTGCATTCAGAAGCAGGCAGCAGTTCACTGTGTAAAGTGTGGCAGCCAGTATTCAAGATGAAATTCGTTGCTTATGCAACTGCCACACCCCCACCCCTCCCCACTCTCCCGACTCCTCTGAAGGTCATGATATTCTGTTTGCGCAGTCTTTCACAAACAAGACCCAATGGAAAATCCATTCTGTTTTAAAATTTTTCCTTTAAAGTGTGAAGGAATCACATTTCGAACAGAAGTATTTTCTTTTTACAAAAAATAAACACATAAATTGAAGCTGGAACAATATAAAAACTGAATGCATCAGAACCAATTAGGGCACCCTGGCTCGCTGCTATTAACCTCACGATGGCCTTTATACTAGCACCTTATATACACTGCGATTGGCACTTTTACAGTGAACCCCCTCTATATCGCGGTTCAGCTATTGCACCCCCAGTATATCGCAGATTTTCACTTATCGTTTTAAAAACATGTGGGAGAGGTACTTTAAGGCTTAAACTATAACAATGTTTTTATTTATATGGTCTTTCTATATAGCGGATCTTCACCCATCACTGATGGTGTGGAACGTAACTTCTGCGATAGGCGGGATCACTGTATACATATAACTAGGATATTTTTTAATGGCGTGAGAACCCTGAGGAACTTTTTTGATATGTTCACTTTGTGTTTCTTCATTTATTACTTGTGGCTAATTTTATTTCAATCTTTATGTAATTCAAATAGATCAAGAGGCGATTTAATGGTTGATTACATGCAACAATAACCACATGGACTTGAATCCTACGGAAACACCAAAGTACCAAAAACATAGATAAACATACTCACAAAGCAGCACTGATAATACAAATAATCACCTGGCGAACACCCCACCGGCCAGGCTGTGTTGTTTTTCTTCTTGAATAACTACCGTTGGATTTGCAACAAAACACAAGTGACTACCTGCATGTTCACAATATAGTCCTGAAAGCTGGTTACAAATTAGGTACTTTGTTATGTAAAAGAAAAAAAGCAGGATTACCATTAACACTTAATGACAACTGGACTAAAATAGCTACAATGAAATTGCTGGAATGACAGCAGCGTCTCTGCTCATGACTGCTTACCCCACGTGTAGACCATGTGTACACCATATGTAGAGCAAATATGCTTATCCGAAGTATTTAAAAGAGAAAAAAAGAAAACCACATGCCTCTGTAACAAAATCATTTAGCTGGTGAAACGTGGACCTTTCTTTAATGTACAGGTTGGCCTGACTGTGCACAAACAGCAAATCAGGTGGTATAGTTGCTCAAGAACTTGGCGGAACATCGAACTGTGTCAACGAGAGGCACGTGTCGATGGCCGGGACACTGCGAGCCCTTCAGACAGCCAGACGGCAAGTGTCTGCACCTCCCAAGCAAGCACGTAGACAGGTAGCAAAATTATGAGTTTGAACGTCACCCCCCTCTCTCAAAATCTAGGGGGACCGCCACCCTATCGGTAGGGTTACCGAACCCCGCAAGATTTCAGACTACAGGCCCGGTCCCAAGAGCAGCACCTCACCCCTTAAGGTCACTTTCCCAATCTCTGCACCCCCAGCGATCAGTGTAGGGCGGCGTTTGTCCAATCTTATCCTGCAGTCCACAGAGAGGCGCACTCACCGATGTCTTCCACGTTGAAGCAGCGCTCGTCGTACGTCACATTGTGGTGGCGGGAGCGCAGCTGCAGGCAGTAGGAGGTCCAGATGGACGTGTAGCTCTTGTTAAAGTAGCACTCGTTGGGCACGGTGGCGGTGTAGTTGGGGCACTCCATCCAGTTTCTGGAGAGGGAGCTGGCGAACAGCATGCGTTCAGAGAGCGGGTGTGAGAATGCGGCGTGTGTGTGGGGAGCGGCCATCGGTCACCAGCCACCCGACCCTTCACATCCATCAGGGGTTGCAACTCTGCTATAATGCATAATGTGATATCTCCAACACTACTTCATTTAAGTAAGTCTGTATTTATATATGCACTTTTTATCTCTGCATCTTGTTTTTTAGCACAAGAATGAGACACGCAGACTGTGGAACGATGTAAGACTTAATCACTCACCCACTGCATACACTAAGCATGTGACCATGTTTAACAACAGGACCTCACCAGATCATTATTAATTCATTGCCCAGTTATTAGTATTTATGGCAATTGAAGAAATCAATAAAAATCGAATAATAAATATTTTAATAGCCTTTTATTCATCATCTATTTATCCTTTGTTTTACCCTATTACCCCCGCCCCCTTTTTGACTAAATTTATTGAATTCATCTATACTCAGTCACAGTCAGATTGTCATGCCAAAGCAAATCAGCATGATTGCATGTGACAAAAAAAACTTTGAATCAATAAAAACATCATACACAGGGTTTTCAATTTAGGAGCAGAAGTCTTTCTACTGCTTCTGTTTTTCTCATGAGGTCATTGTAGCTCGTGTCCTGTTTGTTTCCGAGTTGTTATTCGGCCCCGGTGCCCGCCCGTGTTCGTGCAGAGACGGGGAGCGGCTAAATGCACTGAGACTGTTTTTCCCAGCAGAGCTGTGCGAGTAACGCATGGCTAGAATTTAATGCCGGGGACAGATGGCCAAGGGAGAAGCTCCTGTGTCACACTTACTTCTTTTTCAGAAAGAACACCTGCAAGGCGCCGGGCTGAGAGAGATTCCGGAAGCTTCCGGCGCTCCACCAGCATCGGAAGGTCTCCTGCTCCCGGGAGAGGCAGGCTGTAAAATGGGGGCCTTCTAGGGGGGCTTAAGGGAAAAGAATAAGAATCAGTGAGCATCACACATAGGTGGTAATGTTAATTTTACAGTTTAAGGAACCAAGAGAGAACCTGCCTTAGCAGCACAGTCTCTTAGAATAATAAGAGAACAGACAGAGGGATTCTTCATACCCTTTAATAATTTGTTAAATAGTTTAAAAACCCCACCAAAGTAGAAAAAGAAGATTCAAAACTTTCACATTTTAGAAACACCATCCAGCATTTTCTTAAACTTTAAGGTAGAGGCAGAAGCTTTATTTTGTGATTATTTTAAATTAACACAATAAAAATAATAATAAAAAAACCACATTCTTGAATAATGACAATATGTCATGACACACTCAGTGGCTGCTTTATAAGGTACACCTAGCCGGTACCGGGTAGGGCCCACTTCAGGGATGGATGAGTTGTTCCGATCAGAGATGCCTTTCTGTACACCACTAGCATCAAGATTATTTTTGCACTGACTGTCATCCTGTTAGCTTTAACGAGTCTGGTAATTTTCCTGCGATTTCCCTTCAATAAGGTGCGTTTTTCCCCCAAAGAAAAAGACACTGACTTGAAATGTTTCCATTTGTCACACTATTCTCTGTAAACTCTATAGACTGTGGTGTGTAAAATTTTCACACAGCCATAAATATCTACCCCCCCACATCATCCCACCTCCTGAAGACATATAACTAAAGCAAACAGTCAGTGCCGGCCTGCAGAGCGCTAGATATGCCTCAGTTTTTATTTTATTGTGAACAGAAGCATGTAAACGTAGTGTGACCTTTAAACAGTGCACTAGTTAAAGACGGCTGTATAAAATCCAATTTGCAAGAAGACAGTAATGCCATAATACAGCTCTCCTGGCTCGACCGACACCAATCGCCGACAGCAAGATGGATTCCTCCTGTACAAAGCTGCTGAGCTCGACAAAACTCGACCCGATCGACTGAAAGCCGGCCCAGACAGTAAGTAAATAGTGGCTCTGTCTATCCCCACCAGCCCTCCAAACGAAGGTGAAGTTCCCTATGCACCCAGGGTGCATCCAACTCCTACTGCTGTCAACACAAACACACACATGAATGACCATCTTTCCCATGCTGACCCCCTTTGTGCTTTTATGTAACATACAGCACCAGGGTCAGTACTAAAAATTATGAAAAAATATATATTTCTTGCTTGACACTGCAGGGCTAAATTGTTAAAATACCTCTGAGGTTTTTATTAGCAAATGGTACAGAGGATTTGACAAACACGCTGACTCAGCGCCTCAGAGATTTCAGACCATCTTCCTTGTTTTCAGTTTTTAAATACTGATAACCCAGGATGAACGCATGTGGAATTGAGCCCTGCTGCGTCAATGCCATGAGTCTGCGGAGGGAACGCAATAATTTTTGCCACTAGTCAAAGTTTTAAAAAAAAAAAAAAAAAAAAAAAAAAAATGCATTTCACCTTAATCTTCTGGTGGAGCACAGAAAGTAATAACTTTAGGGGGCCACTTTATTTACCAAGCAGACACGTGTGCAGTGATATGTGTACCTAGGTTGTTTATATACATTTTTAGCACTCCAGGTTAAATCTTCCTCTGAAAAAGAAGCAACATTCTGTTCATAAGATCAGTGCATTGTTTACCATCTCCACCTTTTATCTTATTGTATACATATACTTGTATTGCAGATACTGAATTGATTAATAACAAAGGGCGTTCGAAGGCACATTTTTCTTGTGTGAAATGGGTTTCCTCAGGGTGCTCTGGTGTCTGTCCACCATCCAAAAGACATGGTTTAGCAACCTGGTCTCTTCAAATTGCTTATGTCTGTGTGTGTGTGTCTGTGTGAACACCCAGCCCTGGACTGGCACCCCATCCCGGGAGGTTCCCCCACCTTGTACCCTGTGCTGCCTGCTTTAGGCCACCAGCGACCCTGACCAGCATTTGGAAGATGGATGGAAGACATACTGGCAACTATTTGTGATCAATTTTACCATAATTATATGTAATTTCTGTGCATAATTACATGGAGTTTCTTTTGCTGGGGATGGAAGAAAAGCCTTCTAAAGTGTGTTTGGAGAGAAATGCAGGAAGACGACACTAAGAACAGAGTATGAACTGGTTTACCACCCAGCAGCGGGCTCGACGATCCGAACACAGATTTACAGCTGGCATTACAGCGCGGGCGGCATTAAGGGCTGTCATAAACAACCTGCGGCTGTACAGGACTATATATCTCAGCTGGGGTGCTTGTGTGGCTGCGCTGCATGAGGTGATGCAGAAGTTTCCTAAGCTGGTGAAGCCGATGAGGAGACTTGCCCGAAACGCAGAGAAATGCATTGAAAAGCGCAGGGAAGACGGGCAGCATCGCCACTGCCTGTTTTTCCGCCAGATGGTCAATTGTCCGCATTAAGGCCCCTTCACCGGCTCAGAAATCAATGCCGCCAACTCGGCCCCCCGAACACGGGGGCCATCGATTGTGGCCTTCAGGAGCATGGCTTCATCGTTTATCATCCTAGGTTGGGGGGAGGGGGGGTAGGGTGGTTCGCCCAGGCTCTATCACGGAGCACAAACAATTCAGCTATCCACCACGGAGCGGAAGGCAGGAACATCAAGTTCCCAAGTGCGGGAGCACAGAGCGATGCACATTGGAAAGCGAGGTCTGAGTTTGTGCTAACAGCTCAAGGAGAGAGTGGTTTATCAGAAACAATCACAACCACAGTAATGATCGCCACAGCGAACTACCGCGAGTCGCAAGTCCGACTTGGCCAGTCGGTTCCACGTCGGATGCCCTTCCTGACACAACCCTCTGCATTCATCCGGACTTGGGACCAGCACAAGGAATCACCAACCCCTCATGATTGCAGCTCAACCATACCTACAGGCAATTTAGGGTAGCCAATCCGCCTAACACGCATGTCTTTGGACAGTGGGAGGAAACTGGAGAACCCGGAGGAAACCCACGCGAACACGGGGAGAACATGCAAACTCCACACAGAAACGCACCTGTGCCGAACCCGGGGCTCGAACCCAGGACCACCGTGCCGCCCTACTACGGCTGCAACAACTAATCGATTTAATCGATTAAAATCAATTATTAAAATAGTTGCCAACTAATTTAATAAATCGATTAGTTGGGTCTACGTTATTATACACATAAGTACCGTAGCGACCTCCTAATTTGGGAGCAGTAGGCTAACCAAAGCCGCGGTGGCAGTAAAGTACCATTAAGCAGAATGCCGACCGTTATAAAATAAAAAGGTGACTAGAACCAATGGCGCGCCTTGAGTAGCATATGTGATAAATTCTGGGAGAATTGAAAAAACGTTTAAAAATGGCGAAGGCAGACATAGAATTTTGTTGTATATATAATAATAATAATAAATAATAATAATAATAATAATAGATACTACTACATTTTCTTTCCAATGTACTTTTCATTAAAGCAAATCTCAAAGTGCTACAAGAGTAAAATAAGCACATAAAAACAGCAGTAAAATGCCTGTTTAAAAAGGTGAGTCTTTAGGCCACATTTAAAAGTGGCCAGAGGTTGTGGTGCCCTCATATGGTCTGGGAGGGCATTCCAAAGGTGAGGGGCAGCAGAGCAAAAGGCCCGATCCCCCATTTTGCATAGTTTTGTCCTTGGAGTTTTAAGAAGGTAGGTGGAGGAACAACGGAGGGAGTGTATGGATATCTGAGGAATGAGGAGATCTTTGAGGTATGTAGGGGCAGTTCCATAGAGATAGGGGTGCTCCGATCAGGATTTTTGAGGCCGATCATCGATCTCCGATCACTAGAAGCTATATCGGCCGATACCGATCACCGATTACAGGGCCCACTTGAAGCCTTATCATGTA
>JABFDZ020000044.1:27663445-27674635 GCA_019775955.2 Pollimyrus isidori | reverse complement strand
TGCGTGTTGCTGGAAACAACCCTTGTACAAAGACATACTGGGTTATTAAAAATAGCTGGAAATCGAATTGTTTTTGCCCCCCCCCCCCGATTAATCGAAAGAAGTAAAAAAAAAAAAAAAAAGACAGATTAATCGATTATCAAAATAATCATTAGTTGCAGCCCTAATCTCAACCAATATGTACCCCAGCCTCCTGTTCTGTGCTGGCTGGCATGAGGTCTAAGCCTCTTTACAACTCTAACTAGGATAAGAAGTTGGAAATATTTATATTTCTCTTTAGTCAATAATCCACACAAAACATCAAGCAAATACCTATTATGTAGCCCACATACATACTGTTCCTGTAGTAGATGGTAGTAATTCGTTGAGTGGATATAGCAAATGCTGAACAAAATAAATCATGGTCAATATATGCTACAGATAATACACAGTACATGGCTGAACCCTGTTACATGCATGTTAGACTGTAGGTACCGGTGTTACTGTACGCAGAGCCCCCAATGTGACAAAGATAAAGGCGATTATTCAAAATGAGATGTTGTGTTCAAGAGGCTGTTGGGCTCATCATACAGATGTTCTGGGGTAATTATCCGAGGGCCGAAAGGAACAGCTTGATGACTCACTCCCTCTCTATTGCAGGCTGCTCGTTGGCTGGCATATTTTTTTTTTAACAGCCTATTTTGCTGAAAGATTGACTGAGGGTTTTCTCTGAAAGCGGAAACTTGAAAAAAAATCATCATTCTCCGGACACACGTTTCTGCAATTTAAGCTCGAAATTGCAGTAATGGTGGTTCTCAATCTGGTGGAAAGAGGGTGAACGGGTTTTCAAAGCCTGAGGACCAGATGCCCATGTGACGTCGCATGTCTGCGCATGGGTTACACAATGGTGCTCGGATGCGCATGTCTGTACACGGGTTACACAACGGTGCTTGGATGCGCATGTCAGTGCATGGGTTACGCAACGGTGCTCGGATGTGCATGTCTGCGCTCCATCGTCTGAAATACTTCACACAGCAAATCAGTCCTAAACTAACATACACCACCGTTACACTACAACAGCTATAGAACGCTTACACATTACAACAGGTTACACACCAACCCAATTTTAAATCAACGTAATAGGATCGAGAATTCAACAGGGCCTGGAATAACTTTGCTAATTGGCCAGAAAGACATTGATTAATTTTCTATAACTGCCCACACAGTACTCAGGAATTTTAAGTAAGGGTAGTTGGAATTTATGATATAATATCCCATTGATTTACTGATGTGATTTGCCTGGCTTGTACAACACGATTTAAAATTAACTGAAACTAAACAGAAAGGTTTAATCACTGGGGAGGTTAAATCGCTGCATGGGGGGGGGGGGGGTTTGCCACCACAGTTGCGCATAGAGCATATAATGAATAGCCTATTGTGAATTGACCCTTATATCAGTAAGGAACTCCTTGTGCAGAAGAAGTGTAACACATTATGCTGATTTAAGTGTGCAAAATTGTGTACTAGTGAGACAGCTCAGGCACACTGGTCACCCACTGGCTCCCATGATTCCATTATTCCCTCCCCAGGGGCAGTTCTGTCATACAGACCATCAGCAGGTACTGGGGTATAAGGGGATTGTACCATGTATCATGAAGTGCACAGAAACTCTCACACAGCCATCCACCCACTGTACAAATGTGCAAAGCAACGCACACAGAAACAGTAAAGCACTGGCGATCTGCATCATGTTCTCTCAATTCAAAAACTCTGGTGACTGGCAAATGGGGGAGGGGGGGGACCACTGATCCTGCTGGGATTTTCCTTCGCCCTGGAAATTCCACAAATTTTAACAGACAGATGAACAACATTAGTACTGAATAGGGACTCTCCTCTGACTTGTGTTTACATTCTGTCAAACTTTAATTTGCCTGAATCTACTATTACACATCCTTACAAATATTATTGATTTTAGTGGAGTACTAAAGGAAAATCAGAGCACTGCTTGATAATGGAGTTGCAAAAAAGTTACTGAATCTTAAAATAATTATACTATTTACATAATAATTGCACTGAGCAAATCACTTAAGTATTCTGTAAACCATTATTAATTCTAATAAGAAAGCAAGCAGCACTACAGAAATTATTCCAACATGGCCGAGAAAAAGAAATACTAGCACTTTAATGTACAAAGGGGCTTTTTATTATCCAAGGGCAATGTACATAAAATTAGCTTTACAAAAATCAGATTTTATTAAAGTCTATGAATATCTGTATTGCAAACACCCCTGAGGCAGCGGGGCCTTGGAAAAGACTTCTGGCTCTTTGAAACGGAAGCCTCTGTGTGGATCATGGATGTGTCTCTCTCAGCGTTGCAGCAATAATGTTTGCTGCCTTAACTGGCCAGAGTACATATAGGCTAACAGTCACAATGGGCTCTCAGAACCTGACCTAACATCCCACCCAGGAACTGGCTGTTCCAGAGCACAGAGCAAACCTTTCCGCCCCCACTGGGGCTCCCCTGGCGGTGGGGCGCAAACAGAGTGCAGTGGCCGCCAGTGAGGTTTCGTGGATAATCCGATAGGAACTGGGGGAAGAAAAAAAAACGAGGCTGAGCAAAGAGCCAGTGGCCTTCGGAGACCAAGCCTGGTGTATGAGAGGCCAAATGGCCGGACAAGAGAGGGGCCAGACTAACAACAAAATCGCTCTGGTGAGCCTTTAAATATTGGGTCTTCCAGAAGCATCTTTACTCTTGCTTGTTTATTGGTCTAATGGGGAGAAACGAAACATATGCAGATTTCCTAGAAATCCAGTGAGTTCACTGGTAATTTCGAAGAAATTTGCCAGGGGGTGGAAAAAAAATGATTTTCGAGTTTAATGGCAGGACATGCATGCTGACATGGAGCCGGCTGGAGAAGCAGCCCCTTTGGTGTAAGAAAAAAATGCACTAAAAGTAAAAGGCTGGTTTGGGCAAGAGAGTTTCCGCCAGCTGTTCCCCGTGTACAGAGGTGAACACAGCTGTTTGCAACAGCTTGACACTCAGACTGGGGTCTATCCTGGGCAACTGCCAGCAAGACCATGAGGACTAGTCTAGTGAGGGGACCTCAGAACTGCTCCTACAGCATTTAATCATGTGTTTTATAATACTACACTTCCAGGTAAATACATAAGATCCTGTTTACACAACATGAAAAAGTCAGAAAGCGCACTGCAGATTAAAATAAAGCAGCAATGCATAAATTAAAGGGTAATTTGCCGACATCAACAAACTATCCATAATTTCCAATGAGAAACACAGACGGCACAGTATGGAGCTAAAAGAGGGACCTCTTGATGTAATTGCAAACTAGTTGGACTCATGACAAAAGACCAGCCAAAAGACCGATGGACAAAAATAAAATAAGATACCCAAGTCCTGTGCAAGGCCCGGACCCGTCAGGCGCCCCAGGGACTGGCTGAGCCTGCTTTCTCAATTGTATGTCGCTTTGGATAAAAGTCGTTGCTAAATAAATAAATGGAAATGGACCCTTTGGTTGGCCAAGTTCTTGCACATCGCCCACACACCATCTCAAACATTGCCTCTGCTTATTTTGGAGAAAAGTCTGTCAATCCATTCATTCTATTTTCTATACATCTGTGTCCCATGCAGGGTCATGTAGGTCTGGAGCCTATCCTGGAAGCTACGGGTGTAAAGTAAGGAGTCACCCAGGACAAGGTGCCAACCAATTGTAGACCAGACCAGACCAAACCAAACCAGACAGACCTTTGTAGCATACACTATTTATTTATGTATAACTGCTCTGTCTCCTTACTTAATAATTTCTCATCTAGACCTTTTTATACAATATAAATGTCATATAAATTATGCCCCTGTATGTATGAAGTTACTACTGTATGGACTGGGAGCACTGTGTTTAGAGCCCATTATTAAAACCATGAAATTAACAGCACTAAAAATGTAAGAGTTACTGTGAGAAATGTGAGATTCCATGGACGCGAGCAGAGATGATTGTTGAGACAAAAATGTGGCGAAAGACTTAATATTAAAGATACATAATATTAGTGAGTGTACAGTATCAGTAATTTATATATGATTTCTTGTGATCCTAATCATTTTCAGTATTGTCTTTGGCTTACACGTCTTCTGCAAATTTATGATCTTTTGGTAATCTGCAATATTATTCCTGTTTAATTGTTCATGGCTAACTGGCGAGTACCCAAAACAGTAAATGTCGAACGCACGAATGTGAAGTGGATGAGGCATCTGTAGAATGTGATAATAGTTGTCCAGGAAATTAGGATTTCTTGTGCAATGAGCTAAGAATTTGTGAATTCCTACACTTTGATGTATTCCAAGAGATATCCAAAGAATGTAGGCACGGAAACCAAAAGACTTTAGTTCAACAGTTTTGTGTAAGAAATGGTAAATCACTTGAAAAATGAGAGGTCAGAACTATATTAGCCACTATAAGGTGCATAGGAATAGTTTCTTTTCATATACACCACATTGTTCACTATAAAAGAGAGGAAGGATCCACCAGTTACTTTTGACTGTTAGGCTTAAGGGCCTTACTCAAGGGTCCAACAAAAATATGACTATTCTGTTGGCCACAAAATTCAAACCCACAATCTTCTGGACTAAGGCACAAATCCCAGCTCCCTCAGCAAAATACCACCAAAAATGACATGGTGGTTAAGCTACTAGGTTATTGCCAATACTGCTGTAGCCCTGAGAAATGTACCTAGTCCAAATCACTTAATACCCAGCTTGAAACAGATCCAACCTTAAAGCCTTTGGATACTGATATCTGCTATTTATAGAAAACAGAAGCAAGCATGCAAGGGCTTCATATACGGTAACCAGTCAAGATGCCTGGATTTACTTAAAGGTGCCCCCTATAGGACAGTAATGCAGATTGTGCTGCATCCACCCGCAAGCCTTTTATAAGCTAGACGTTTTTCAAAATAATTTACGGTAGCCAAGACTGACCTGTGGTCCGGTTCACGGCAATACAGCTTTGGGAATATTTTTTTAATGTTTTTTGCAAACTGCAGCCTAGTTCTTCTCTGTGAACTCTGTAAATTCTTCCTTGCTTTATGGGTCTTCAGTCCCACTTCCAGGAGCCTGTTACAAACTTGTCCTACTTCACACCACTTAATGTTTCCCCTTTTATTTATTTATTTTAAAAGGGTGACTTGATGTCATCCTCCAATTCACGAGGCACTGTCGGATAAGTTGACCACCATCTCCGGCATTAGAGTTTCGCTTCTGCCCACAACCTGGCTGACTTTTTTCCCAAATTCAGAATTCTGAGGAAAAAAAGAATTCTGAGATTAAAGTCAGAATTCAAATACTATTTTCATGGTGGCCCCAATCATCTTCCCTAATTTGGTAAGACACCTTCAAAATGCCTTTATAATGCACTGATAGAACATTGAGTGGATCGTCGTAATGCATTCACAGAATATTGATAAGCAGCATGTAAGTTTCTTACAATACCTTACAATGTTTATTATTAATGTATATTAAAGCTGTCAAGGTATGTTGTGGTATTAAGGTATACTTTCATGCTGCTTAAGTTATCCATTATTTTCTTATAAATAAGTGAAACCCCAGTGTTCAACATGCACCAACACAAACTGGGGTGAGCTTTGATTTTAAGGCGAGCTGGCATAGAGAGACCACGTCTACGACTAAGAAACTGGCAAGAATTGGCTAGAGAAAACACTGACACAATCGAATGTAAACTGGAATTTCATTCAGCTTTACTCAGTTGGTGATTGCAGCAGCCATTCTTAGAAGAAGGAAAAAAGAACAGAAGTTGTACAAACACTAAAAAACAACAAAAAAAAGAGCTCAACTGTCTGGATTGGGTCCCAACAATCCAGAGTTGCTTGTCAGTCAGGTTTCTTCCAACCACAGTATTCTTTGAAATGCAAAATTTCTATATTCCACAAATAGAATTATCCTGCTGCCGAAATAGGTTAGGATTTCCGTGTATTGTGATGTCCACTTCAGCAAATCAGTCATAAGCAAAAGGCTGGTATTTTATGGTGGAATTTGCCAGTCCCCTTGGAAAGACATGGATTCCAGCACTTTATGTAAGTACAGAGTGTCTGTGGTCTGTCAAACACATACATGATTCAAAAAGATCACCGAGTTTAACCAACCCTTGCAATGGTGTTTGAGTCAAGTCAATTAAAATGGTGTTTTAGTGGTTTAAAGTAGACAAACAGATTAACTAGAAAGGAAACAGAAGAGAAGGAAGAGAAATAAGGGGAAACAGAAGAGAAATGAAAGGGGAAAATAAACAACAAAGCTGGTTACATTAAACCAGCTTAATCATTGTCAGCCCAGAAAGATTCACAGCCCTCAGAGGCCACAAGGGACAGCCACCCATAACCTGTGACCATCAACTTGTTTATATAGACCCAGATGGGCCCTGCTCTGCTAGGGAGGGGCTGTGAGCATCACACACACACACGCACACGCACGCACACGCACGCACGTGAGCCATCCGGTCCTGAAAACAAGCAATATCTTGATGCAGAGATGCAGGTCACCAGACACTTTAAAGTCTAAATATTTAAAATGGGTGATTTATTAAACACCTCTCATAACCAACACATCTGTAAATCATCATATTCCTGAAGATTACTGCTACCATTTAGCAAAGCTCACATTAGAAGGTAGGTGCACTACAAATAAGAATACAAAGAAGCATGAATTTACCTTCTAACCGTCTACACACCAAATACATCCGTATGGCTGTTCACACTGCCAACCCCATCGTTCGGTTCCGGTTTTTTGCTCAGATCAGATTTGTCCGTCTTTACAGTCAGATACAGGTCACTCGTACTTATGAATGTGAACCGTAATGTGAACGCATCGGTCCTGCGACACGCCACGTGTGTGCACTTTGGTACATTTTTACACGGGTGAAAAGCTGGTCGTATAATTGGCACGTCGTGCGGCCATGACCACTACACTGATTCGGGTCTTTAGCCTCTTTAAACTTTGACTTCAGGCTCTTTATTTTTCTATGGCACTGTAGCCACGTCCGTGTCCACACACTGCCATTTCTTTGGCAAATTTCAAATACTACGATAGGTTCCTTCCAGTTTAGCTCAAACAGATTCATTTCCCCAAATATCAATTAAATCCCCACTTTCTACATCCTTCCACTGACTTATTGCAGTTCTCCTCCATTTTCACCTTCCTGCGCTGCCGGTGCAGGCTGATGTCAGCATATGCGTATAAGCAAACAGCCACATGAATTCCGATCTGGGCGTTCACATTCAGGTTGCATGGCCGCCAAGCGGATACGCATCCGATTTAGTACCACATATGAAAGTGGCACAAATCCGATTTGAAAAGATCAGATTTGCGTGTCGACACAGCCCTGAAAAGATCAGATCTGTGTTATATTAAGTAAAAAAAAAATCTGAGTTTGGTCACTTCTGCATGGCAGTGTGAACGCAGCCTGTGTCTGTTTATAGCGCAACCTCAAAACTGAGTGACTAAAGCCCCCAGGCAGCAGACGTCCACAGTGGAAGATGCCAACAGCTTCAGATCTGTGTGAGAACCTCTCTTTTTTAAAAAACAGCTTTTCTTTATCTTTTTTTCCATACATTATAAATCCCAGAAACATTATTTCTCATCCTTTCCTGAATAATAGAAGAGGAGGAAACAAAAGCAGATCTTCCCAAAAGTTGCCGTGTCCTTGGTTACCTAGTTGTTCTCGACATGTTTCTGTGTTAGAAGCATGACCTTTTCGGCACGACGCAAAAAAAAAACGGAGCCACCCACTGTGGGTTCTGGTCCTGGTCACATGACCACAATCACAGCGTCACCGTGACAGATAGAGATCAGCAGAGGCACAGCGGCTTGTGTGAGCCGCGCCCGACAGACACCGCCGAGGCCGTCACTGTCAGCTGGCCAGGAACAGCTATTAGCCTAAAATAATTAGCTTGTGATTCATATTTTAGTGCTTTAAGAGTAAATAAAATCTGAATTCTGGCATTTAAGGTACTTTTATTTTTCATGCACATAGTATGTTATGTTAAAGACTACCCTGTGGCTCTTAAAAATGAAATATGTACCTGAACAATAATTAACAAACTAAAACTAATTCTGAATATATTGCCGAAAAAAAAACATATTTCATAAAAATCCTCATTTTATTTGTTAGGAAAATAAAGATGAATTTGGTGATAGTAAATAAACAAAGGATTTCTGAAATTTTGGTGAAAAATTTCCATCCATCCAACTACCTAATACAGGGTCACAGGGTACATCCACATTTATTAGGACTATTTATATATAATAAATAAAGCCCAATAAACCCATAAACAGCTGGAAGTGATACAGAAACCTACTTTTTAAAGCAAAAAGTCAAAAAACCTCCAATTGATAGATGCACAGAGGGGTGGCGGGGGGCCGGCGGTCAGTGGCGGCAGTACCTTCTGACGCTGTGAGCAGGGGGGCTGTGGCCAAAGAGGCCGCCTCTAACAGCAGGCAGGCCTGGCTCAGGAGCAGCAGCAGGTGACTGGCCGCCATCATCTCAGGCCCCTGGAACAGAGAGACAGGCGGGTAATTAGCTGGGGGGGGGGGGGCTGTGACAGAGCGGCTCGGACACGGCTGTGATTGAGCAGGAAACACTGATACAGATGGAAGTATTTCATTGATCTCTGTGAGGAAACTGTGCGGGTTTCACGGACTCACATGTACAATCAGGTGAGGGCAGGGGTCAGAGAACAGGCTCAGCCAGCAATCTCGCCCCCCACCCTCCTCCCCCAGGGCCCAATTCAAGGACTCACAACCTTCTGGTCACGTGATCGCAAATCTGCGAAGCTACACACTTGCCGTGATATGCCCCCAAGTTCAGCTCACAAGCCGCCAATCAGGCAGACTTTAAAGCAACTACTGAATAATTTCACTATTTCTTAAGCAAAGCAAAATTCCCTTTATACAACGGCATTAAAGCATAGCACCACTCATCCGACCCTCGACTCTTCATATGTTAAAACTCGCCACACTCTCCTAATAAAGATACACTGGTCACACCATCCACCGGAACATAAAGTTTAAGTAAAACTTTTAAAAACTGCCAACATCCCAACGGAAGAAGATAAAAGACTTATGTCTGAGGCGTTCCTCACCGGACAGTCCCGCATGTCAGAGCTGCTCTAAGACGAGAATCAGCAGAGTGCATTTAACCCCGTGGGGCGGCAGCTTTGCTGCGACGCCGTGGCTGCCAGTCGGCAAGGGCTCAGCGGCAGCGCGGATTACACTCCGCATGCCTGCCTGCTAAATTTAAACCGATCGCTGGGCGTTGAATTCTGTGCCACTCGTGGCTGCGAATCACCTCAGCCGGGGCTCACGTTCTTTCAGCAGTCAACACGTCTGGCATTAGCACCAGATAAACTGGATAAGGCTTACGAGCCGCATAAAGGAGGGTCCAAACGCTTCACAGCATCTGCTAGCGTGCCTGTGCTGTGGTGTGACAGCAGCTGTATCAGGACCTTCCGTCATTATCCCACTGGATGCTGCAAACTTCTCACTTTCGGTTGTGTGTGTGAGAGACCCCCCCCTCCGAAATGTTAGGAAACACCTGGCAAACCCAGAGCCTTGATGAGGGGAAGGGGGGGCAATCACCATGTACAGCACACGGGGAGAAATGAAAAGCAGATCAGAGTTATACTGCTTTCCTTCAATTCATGTTCTAGTGTTCAGACAAAAACCCCAGCCAAGTAAACACTGTAAAGGGACAACTGTCTTTATTTAAACATTCCTTTGGTTGTGCAATCCCTGACCCGACCCTGCTTCAGCTCCCCCTTACTGAGAACCACAGACATTTGGCCCACAGAGATTTTTCTCAGCACAGAGAGCAAAGATGTCGCGCAAAGCACGTTTCAACCTGCTCGTTAGCATAGAAAAACAGTCAACTGCGCATTATTGACAGAATACCCTGAACTCTGGTCATCACAGGATGGACTGACATCTTATCTCCACCATTAACAAAGTGTTTCCTGAACAGGGTGAAAAGTCAGTTTCCCATCCGTTGCTTTTATCTGTGTGCATGCCTTCTTTCCCAGAGACCAGGACTTAGCGATACATCAAGGTGGACCACAGGCCTCTTCCATAAGTTTTATAAACTTAGTCACCTGAGAACAAGCCCAAAAATGTATTCAATTTATTTTTATATAGTGCCGTTCAGAACACAGTTATTCCGAAAGATGGGGGAGAAAAGCTGTTTAATACATTTCAGCTTCTCTCCCTCCAAGTGTACGGATTCGCGATGGAAGCCTTCTGCACCACCACTGCAGATGCTGACCACCTTTGATATGGAATATTAACTATTTTGAGAAAACTGATCCCCTCTCCAACTGTCTGCAATGAAAAAAATGTCTGCACGTTGCTTATGTCTGAAGGGTTAAGGGTTGTCCCATTGAAATGCCAAACTTTTTACTTTTAGCCTATCGTATTAGTCTGGGTAAAAGTATTAGCAAAGTTCTCTTTCATTTTGCTGCTTCTGCTCCAAGCTCTCCATATCTCAGCATCCAGCCGGAAGAGCCGCCATCTGGAACAGAACCTGCGGGTGCTCAATTATTTGGGCAGTCTGACCTGCAGCTGTAAACTACACACTCCATACCAGATCTTCAATTCATAATACTTCAGCATGACAACCCTGCAACATAAACCATTACAGCATTAAGATCCCTAATTGGAAAACAGTTATAGCCACTGGCAAAGTTCCTGAAACCTGTTCTCACAGAATATGCCAGTACATTCCCTTAAATGTTTATCCACATATTATATTTACACCATAAGTGGTCTAAACAAACAGTGCTTACAAGCTGCCCCGTTTCAATTTTCCAATTTTGGTAGCTACTGTGATCTTCTATCCTTGTCTTCGTTCAAGATGGAATCACATTCTGGCTTAGTTTTACACTATAGCCAAAATTGTGGAAACAATTAGTGACTGCAAAACTTTATTCAACTGCTGCCCCGACTACTTAATTGTCCAATGTACAGTGGTACCTTGGTTCTCGAACTTAATCCATTCCGGACTCCAGATTCCGGATTGAATCCTAAAAAGTTCGGGTTCTGATTGAATTTTTCCCATAATGAAAAACCACTTCATTGGTTCCGGGGGGGGGGGGGGGGGGGGGGGGGGGGGGGGGGGGGGGGGGGGGGGGGGGGGGGGG
>JABFDZ020000044.1:27629757-27661383 GCA_019775955.2 Pollimyrus isidori | reverse complement strand
AATGCTCTCTCACTCAATGTGACAGGTAACCCCCCCCCCCCGAATAATATAAAAAAAAAAAGGTCTTCCAGTGGGAGTGTGAGTACCAACAATGTAAGCAATGACTTACAGCTATAGCCAGTGTCACCTAGACTTCCGAGTCAACTGTCAAGGAAGGCTAACAGTTGGCGAGAAGCAGGTCTAGGTCTCTGAAGCCCGATCCAGGCTAATGGTTAACAGATTCTGGCCACATGGAAGGAAAAGGGGGTGCTGGATGACACACCAGACATATTGACTTATCAAGCCCTCAGGGGGTGGAGTGGGGCCTCCCTCAAAGCTTATTGGCTGACAGGGCTCAGGCTTCCTAGGGTCAAGCTAGGTCCTGAAGACCACTCTGCATCTGGCAACAGGGGTTGGAAGACACCAAAATTACACAGCCTTTTAACCTCAAATATTTGTTGTCTACTACTGATAAAAATTTCGGACAAAAAAAAAAAAAAAAAACCTTTGACTATGCATGTGTTCAGAACAGCGCATGCTTTCTCCTTCAATAGAATAATAGGATATCCCATAATCAAGCAACCAATGCAAACTGTACCATGAGTCTGATGGACCTGCTGTCTGATATTAGTTACATATAATTTTATGAAACCAGTACATACATAGCATATAAAATTTACAAAACCGGTTCATAATGCATTTATAATGTGCTTATAGCTAGCTGATAAGCTTATATGTCTGAAACAGGCTTCAGTGAATCACATAATTGGTTGATTCAAGTAAAATGGACAGCGCTTTGTGACAATTCAATCTTTGATATCTTAATTGAAATGGAATATGGTCAAGGTACAATAAAATTAGTGACAGTTGTATGAGTGTACAGTGTATGTGTGGAAGAATGAAAAATGTTTCCTTTTAAAAAAAATGCCCCTGACACTCATGATTATTGTATTTCCTTATACCATGAATAAGCTATAAACACATTATAGATACAAATATATTCTTACATTATTTGAAACAAACTCACTATAACCACAGCTTTCATGCTTTTCGATAAAAATAAGGTGTTTATAATGTTTTATGTAAAAGTGGTAGAATTTATTATTAGCAGTTGTAATGATAAAGCTTATGAACTGTGTGTAACACACTAATGCCTTATGACTCAACAGAAGATGCTGTAATGCTTTATTAATTCTTATATCGACAAAAGTAATTAGTTATAGATGCTTTGTACTGCACTTACACTATTTTGGTGAGCATTTCACTTACACAAAAATGTTCTGAGGGCAGAAGGAAAAATGCCTTTTGTCCCACCTCCTCAAATTGTTTGGACAGACCACATATACAATTTATTGGTTCAGTTGTATCAGTTTTTCCTTCTGCCCTCAGAACATTTCTGGGTAAGTAAATCTTCCATGAGCTTTATGAGGGTGTCTATAATGCATTACAGATGAAAGATTCATAGAATGTCTAACCTTTTCATTTCGCACATTTGTTTCTCCGTGTTTTTCAGTACACATATTCTAAACATAAATCCTGAAACCTGTGTGAACAATGATTGCACTTAATATAATTTTGTTTCTTTGTGTTATAGTACTTCTCTCTCAGGAGAGCCCTTTTCTCTAATGCCAGACTCACATCCGCAGGTGCGCCGTGGCTGTTTGTGTCACCGAGACACATGGTCTCCAGTTGTGGGAAGGGGCCAAATCAAGGACAATAGCTTCACACTATAAAAAAGCAATGCAAAAACCACTGACTGGACTACTTGCCATGATAAAGGATGGGTCTTTTCAGAGTTTTGACCTTGCTGCCATCTACACTGTTTAACCTATAGTAGCTGTATTCATGGCAAACACACATATGCAGACTAATTGTTTTTGATTTAACAAATGAAAATTATCACAAGTTCATGCAAGTGTTTTGTGCAAGTATTTTCCATTGTGTGACACATTTGTATGAAAACACTGGTTCACATCTGCATACAGCAAAATGTTCTGACGTCTAAGGCCACAGTCCAGCAAGGTAACTGGAAATTTTGGAAGACGAATTTTTGCAAAAAAGAATGCTTTAACCATGAACTCCAACGACTCACATTCACAGCAGTTTCCATAAATATCTTCCTGTTGCACATTCAATACCAAAGTGGACTACCATTTACTCCCTTTCTGAACAACTGCGAGGCATAACCAATCGTTATATATGGAATGCAGCGGAGCCTCACTCATGAGTGGTGAGTTTCCAAGGTGAGCCTTGCTCTCGTGTGAGGTGAGTTTCCAAGACGACCAGCTTCTGCTTATGACATGTTCAACAATTAAGCAAAAAAAAAAAAAAAAAACCAACTGGCTCCCAACCGAGGAGTTTTACATCGACCGATTGCTTAAGAGGTCTCAAGGATTTCCTGCACTGGCTGAAGCTGGTACAGCTTATGTTGCATTAAACACAAACCTAAAAAATATGCTATTATGCAGCGGCAATTTTCCCAATGACCCAACATCACGAAACAACAGCAGGTCCCAGGTTTTCACTCCTATATCTCAATTGTGGGAGCTGGAGGAATCGGGGCAGAAAGGAATGTGATTAGTCCTCAGCATATAGCCCGCTCGCATTTCATGGGAGAATGGAAAGTGTGGATCAGCAGATACACTTGAGGGAGTGAGGAACAGGGAGCTGGCTGCTCCGCACATCCGAAAACTGAGCTGTGTCCACACCTTTGTGTGTGTGTGTGTGTGTGCGCGTGTATGTATATACACATGAGCACATGTAGGTCAATAATATAAAAATTTAAAACTGATATTTTAAGTAAAGAAAAAAGCAAATCATTAAGACAGGGGTGGCCAATCTTATCCGCATTGGCCACTGTGTGTGAGCGGGTTTTCACTGTAGCTCCCTAATTATACAACAGAGGACTGATTGGCTAAGGAGTCCTCACACCTGGGTTTGAACAGCTGACGTACAGGTTATCCCAAAAACCAGCATACACACCGGCCCTTTGCGGATAAGATCGGCCATCGCTGCATTAAGACATTTAACTATCACGGTACAAAAAAAAAAAACAAAACAAAACTAGGAATTAAGCCACAAATTAAGAGCAGTAAGCTTACCAACATGACAGCTGACCTCATCCACTACACAGAACATCTTATTCACAGAATCCACGGACACACGCTGGCACAAGAAAAACCAGCCCTTAATCTGATTAAGTAAACAGATGAGACAGGAACACAGATTTCCTTTGCAGTTTAAAAATTCATCTTAAAAATCGATGGATGTCGGAATGTCACAAAAGGAACCACTGGAACCAGCCTATGAATGACGCAGGCTGTCATATAACGTCTTTCTCAAGGCCAAAATCAATACCTTAACAGACTGACCAGCAAGGACGCGGCTTCACGTACCGACATTAATATTACACCACTGCTTATTCAGTGAAAACTCCGGCTTCACCACGGCAACCTGCAGAGCCAAAAGGTATAAGCTATAGCCACCTATATAACTAAATATCGTAAGAGAAAAGAAGTGAATACAGCCTCAGTGCTACAACTGCATCTACCAGAGACCTGAATCCTGTCTTAAAATCCAGCTGCATGTTGTATCCATTTTATTGCTATAGCTGGAAAAAAGAAAAAAGGCCATGTTAATACCATTGATTGTTTCAATTTAAATTAAAAGCAGTCATCTTTTTAAATTTTCCATGGCAAAGAAGCATGTTAGCATACCAGTTAGGTCACACATTGTGGTTTGCATAATTGCAAGGTATTGATTCTCAGAGGCCTGAGTGCATACCAAATGACATTATTCCTATATACTTCATATTTATGACCTATCCATCATCCACACATCTTTCTAACCCATATCCTGAGCAGGGCACCCCTGGTCTAAAGCCTATCCCACTGGACTCAACGCCGAGGTACACCCTGGGAGAGAGGTTAGTCACTATAGGTAATTTACCCAATTCAGCATGTAGTTTTATGCAAAGTGACATTTTTGAGAAAGCAGGGTAAATCCCTGGGCCTTGCTCAGGGTCATAATGATGCAATCACCCAATTGACTCATGGAATTTGAACCAGAAACCTTCTGATTACTAGTACAGCATTCTAACCTGTTGAACCACACACCACCACAAACTAGTCAAACTGCAAGTTTCTCGATTCTGAGTGGAAACGTGAATACCGGAGAAAACGCACACGGCACGGGGACAACATGCTAACTGCACAGACCACGAGAGAAGAGATTCCGCGCCCGATCCTTAAGGTGTGAGGCAAGACGGCCGTAGACGAAACACTGAGCCAACCCTCTGCCAACAGCGGAATACAACTTTCATTGTTATCGTTATGCTGCATAAGAAGCATCGCCCACTTAGCATTAAACCACCCTTAAGTACCGTTTTGGACCCAATTTCCTAGACATAATTTTTTTACAACAAACGCTGTTACGCATTCAAAACAGAAAGGTCTCGCCATCATCGGCAAACCAGGATGATGCATGTTATTTATTTACTGCAGAAATAATTACCGTGGAGAGTACAGGCAACATTTTCATCTTAGCTAAATGTAACCGGCCCATGGCAGACTGACAAAACTAAAGCGACTGGTGCCGACTGAGGGGGGCCAGCCTTGTTTACACAACAGCAGCGCCAGACATGAAACCAGTCTGTGTTGTACACGGATAAAAGCCTGTTTACTTTGCGACAAAATAAAAATGCATTTTATTTTTAAAAACGAAAATTATATAAATGCAGAACATATAAAACAGAATTATATGATATGTCCTTTTATTCATTTTCAGATTCAACTGTCTGAATGAAATTCATTTGGATTTTAATACATTTGTGCATATATGTATATACTAATACTGGATTATTATAAACTTGTATTAAGGTTGGATGAAATGAGAGTTTGCAAGAAAGCTACACAGAAGTTATATAGAAAATAAAAATTAGAGTCAACTTGAAATTTGCTCTTTTAACCAACAATCCTAGTGGCCAGTTTCTGGTTTCAGACTCGCTGGCCAACATACACAGTTCATCTCAACTTCACCCAAACAACATTCGACCAACAACATTCCCATCGATGGGAACACCTCAGCAGAAAAGGGCAAAAGACTTCTGATTAACTTCGGTTTCCTGCTCATATTTCTCTCTGCTGTCTTACAAAGGATTCGGCAAACAGTTCGGACTCAGATGTATCCCCTTATTTCGTATATAGAGCGCATCACCATCACAGACGTGACATTTAGAAACGGAATAGCTGCAGCCCCCGGTTTCTTATTTCCCAGCAACTGCCAAGTGGAAAATGCAGACAGCATAAGAACATCTGTTTATCTGAGGAGTCAGGAGCCCCCACGCTGGTACGCGGCTCGCTTTCCGACACACAGACTAGTAATAAACGCAACTGCTAAAACATACCCAACAATATTTTTCCACCAAACTTTGCAATTGCAAAGAAAAGACGCTTCTATAACTTTAATCTCGTCCAGTAAACAGTCCTGAGCTTATTCTGTGAGTGTGAAGGAGGGGGGAAGAAGTGCTGGAGAATCACAGAGATGTGCGCAGGAGGCGCCGCAGAAAAGGGAACGAAGGTTACTTAGGCTGGCTTTCCAGAAGCACATCATCGCACCCACCTTATCGCAGAAGTTGTCAGTAGCGAAACGCGCGCCGAGCGAGTCCGCGTCGCCGCAGCCGGGTGCGGGCACTAGGAGCGGGGCGCTAGCAGCGGGACGCGGGCATTCTGCCGAACCGGCGCTCCGCTTCCTCAAATACCACTTCGAATCGTTTTTTTCTATTCAGTCATATCCTTCAAAGTGCCTCTTTTCTCACCGCACTGAAGTATCCCTGCTCGTCGCGGCGAATCTCGGTTTTATTTGTTACCCTGTTTCGGGAGTGAAATGTGAGAAAAAAAAAACGCTTCTCTGCTTATGTTGCGATTATAGAGACCAAATAATGAAGCGCCACCTGGTGGCAGACATTCGCTATGCGCGCCAAGCTGCACGCAATCAGCGAAAACGTGGCTGTAGTTTAATATTTGCTGCATTCAGAGGACGTTCTCTCTAGTAAATAAAAAAGTTTTAAAAATTTTTATTTAAGGTATGCATTAAGGCATTTCTCGTAACGGTTTTGAAGCAGAGAAAAAAAAACTTGGATGGTACTAGTCCTTTAAGTAAAGAGCATGAACATTACATCTGTATCTGGTATTTGTTTTTCTGCTATTGTGTCGGTAGTTAAATCTCATTACTGTACACCCTAGTGCATATTGGTATGAACCTTACTATGAACAGTGATCTTAGGGTAAAGTTCAGTTCTGCACAAGGAAGATACATCCAAAACATCGGTCCAAGTATGAGTTTTTTTCCGTTGTACTTTAAGCACCCAGATTTGTTTTAGTTAGGCCTACTTGAATCAGCAAATTTGGATGTACTTAACTCTGGCCTCTTCTGGGCTTTTTCTAGATGATGAATATTTTGACCTGTGATCCTATTCGGTATTGTTAAAAGTCAACAATTAAGTTATAGAATTACTTCAAATAATTAAAATAATGCAGTATAAATTACCATAGTAGTATCGCCATTTATTTGATATTTAAGTGACTCTACAATTTATTCAAAAAAATCAATAAAAATTAGTATTTTTTTCTTACAAACAACCATTCTTTGCCACATAACAAAGAATGAACAAGCTACATTGTTGACTGGAATTATAGTTTGCAGTTATTACACAATATGTTTAAAAAGTATAACCCCTACAATAATATGATAAAACTTTATCTGCAGGCAAATTATTGACTGTCTACCCAAACCACTTAAGTAAGAAAACCTTGCAGAAGCCTTAAATGTATGAAAACAAATGTATCTATAACAATGGGATCATACACACTTAAAAGAAGCCAACTTCTCATGTGAACAGTCAGTTCATATTTCTTACCAGTCTCATTTTATTCCATAAATAAAAGTTTGAATAATGTAAAATAATATACAACATTAAATGATGTAAATGGTTAAATCACTTATCTAGATGGACAATAAGGAGAACTGAATTCATTGTTATTGTCTATTTAGATAAAGCCTATATCAAAGATTTGTGTGTGTGTGTCCAAGACATTACACAAAACCAATAATCAAGTATGGGCTATAGTGTTACGATCCGGGTGTGTGTGCAGGATGAACAAAACAAAACCAACCAAGATCACGGGAACAAGGGTTTAATCCGAACACACTACACGGACAAAGTGACATCAATGCCGCGTCTGTCGGTGTTACTCTGACGCAGCCTAAAATACACAAGACAAAGCACAGGACTGGCGAGCGGTCATCACCTCACAGGTGATTACAATCAGGATAATTAGAAGAAGGAACCAGGTGGGTGTGGCGACACACAGGGCTGGAGCGGGACGGACGACGCGGTACGTGACATATAGCATTATTATATTTTATATTTTTATGTGTGATGGGACAATTATTGCTGCTAGTGTGTTCCACACAGGGCTGGAAATTAAGCTCACCCACTCGCTGAGGCGAGTACAAAAAACTGTATGCCCAAATACTTTATTTATCTGAATAGGTCAGCTGGCTAGTAGCAAACTTTCTCTAGCTCCACCCCAGGCTGCAAAATATATTTTCTGTACTTTAAAGATTTTCTTTGGGGCTACTTATTGTTTGCATATGGAAGTCTAAGTTCCAGCCAAGCAAACTGCCTTCGTCTTGAGCGGTGAGGGAGCCTGTTTCTTCTGAAGATGGATCCTCTGCCTTCCATGTCACTTTGACCATCTGCCGCCTCCGGTTTTTGCGAGACTTTACATAGGATGTTATCTAGTCATTTCTTGGGAAGTGAAATCTGGAAGGTTCTAAAAGGAAACGGTGTGTTGCAGAACAGTATTGCTACTGCTATTGCCACTGTGGCTGTCTGTGTTGCCCTATAGTGTGACGTGCGACTCTATCAGTCAGCCTGCTCAGCTCATATATTGGATGGATACTTGTGTGATGCTTACATAGTCTTCTTTGCTATAGCCAAAGAACAGAAACTTAAATGTTTGTTTCCCCTTAACTGAGACAAAACAATTATACTGTTTAATAGAATTCAGTTAAAAGAACATGTTTGACACATCTGGGACTTTGAAGGATTCTACAGAGCCTGGACCATAGTTTTGTGGTCATATTACTGTACTGGGAATGAATGTGGCAAAGATTTCTTACTGCACACTTATCACTAAGCAACCACTTGTAATACGTCTTTGAATGAACCTGGCAATGTTCCTATTAACATAGTGCACAGCCCAGGTGCCGCCAACAGTGGGGTAAGCTGCTGCCTGTTTTCCACTGAAATCTATCTGTTTGCCACCCCTAGCACACTATTTCACCAGGTCTATCATACACCTGTGAAGCGCTGGCTGTTGGCGATTAGAAATACATTGATGGTCTTATCTCTGCCAAGTCCTCCGACTTGGCAACAGCGGTCTGGTAGGGGAGAAGTGAAGGCAACTGAATGAATCAAAGGAACAACTCATACTTACAAAGAAATTGCCACAAAGTGTATTATATTGAAAACCCACATTAAATGAAATGGTTTGTGAAAATTAAGGAACACATCTGCTACTTTTTGACACTGAAAATATTGTGCAGCTTCAGTGGCTCATCGGCTCAAACTACAGTACAGTATGTAGTTACTTTGACTATAGCTGTAAATTATTATTATTATTATTGCGCACTGTATTACTATTTTCTTGACTTACTTACAAATCTGACATAAAGACAGACTTATGGAAAGGATCTTGTTTGGAACTTAGGGACTGCCTGAATACATGCCACTCATTTCAATGTAAATTGATTCAGATTTAATAAATTGATAATTCCACATTGTTCTGTTTTTTTTTTTAACATATCTGTTAAGAAAAAATAAAATAAAGCTGTTCAGATGCCATAAAGAGATTCATTTATTATTTTTTTCTCAGTGCCTAATCTGTAATACAAAACAATGTTTTCTAATCAATATTACTGAAGCCTGTTACTGGTGTTCTGAACCCTTAATGGATGAGAAGCTTGGGAGATAATGAGGCGTAGTCACACTCCTGCTCACTTCCTGTGCCAGATTTGCAAACAAGGGCTCGCACAAGCACTGGACTGTGGGTGCTGTGCTGCAGACCCTGAGCCGCTGCGGAGTCTCCTCCCACCTCAGCTGAATGAGCTCACTTCACTTCCAGGGCTCTGAAATGTACATCAGTTTATCTATAAAGCAATGGCTCAAGACTGAGATACTTTTCAAAACAAAAAACACAGAACCTGTATGATGGCATATACTGGCTCAGTGAGTAGTACTGTTGTCTGAAATCCAGTGTGTGGAATTTCCATTTTCTCAAGGTCGCATTCTGGCTGAGTTTTGTCACAACTATGCTCTTGTGATTCACGGGGGGTACACCTGGCATCCTAACCAAGAGGTACCGCTCCCACATGCCCTGTGTAGGAGAGGTTCCAGGTTCAATAACCATAATAAATGGCTGGAAAAAGGATGGGCATAAATACCGACACATTCTCTGTTGGACACTTTGAACAGAGAATAGAGAAATGTCACGCACACCTGTTTAAGTAAAAGCTACGGAGTAAAAAGCGGGACTGAAGATGTATTTAGCTTTACCCACAAAAGACGAGAGATCTTCTCTGCCTTGGAATAAACAAGTCACAATAACATTATGCTGTGAAAATGGGTGGACGTCTGTCTGGGGAGAGAGCGCCAGGTTACTACAGTTAACAGTAAACATTTTCAGAAAAATATGCATCTGCCCTATTTTGTATAAATTCCTATACATATAAGACCAGGTTGTTGGACTCTGTTACAGAGAGACTTCACAGTGGCAGTAGCCTCCCAACACAGCACTGCTTTAACTTGTCTTTTGAAGTAGTGATACATCAACCCTCCCCCCTGACCCAGTCTGTTTTTGAAGGGGGGAAATTTAAAATAGATTCCCAAGGTCACACAGTTGGTCTATGCTTGAGAATTTCCACACAGACAGTTTTTCAGTGTTAACAGAACCGTCCTGTTAGATTACAAGAATGTCTATATAATGACTATAGTGACTCTATATGTTTGTGTGTGACAACATTGCAGAGCACTCATTATTACGGCTGAAAAGGTGATGAGCCAATCAAAAGTATCGGCATTACAATCGTGAATCATGAATTAATTACAGTGGTATCTCAGTTTGCGAACTCATTAGAACTTGAATCTCTTAAAAGTCGAACCAAGCAGTTCAAAAAAAAATTGCCTAGATCTCGGTCTGAATCTCAGAAGTCGAGCCATGAACGCTGACCTAAGATAACTTGTATGCGCGGGGAAATGAGTCACGCAGCACGTCTCTCAGCGGAAACAAAGGGTAACGCTTCAATCTCACCTTCTCACCTTCGCATTTGCTGTGATAGCATTATCCATGTTTATACTAGCTGAATACAAATATTTAGACAGTAAAAAGGAAGTAATTATTATATAATAAATAAGTTTAAAAATAAAGATTTCTTATTAATTATTTTATAAACCATTAATATGTTGAAATTATAATAATATTGTCATGCCAAGCAGACAGAACGGAGACAAAGGCGCAGACATCAGGGTATCAGGGAATATGGGGTTTAATTACAGATAAGGCAGGGAAAACGCAGACGGACAATACAGTGACCGGACTGGGGTAACAAACTGAAACGTGGACAAAATACAGAGTACTAATGAAAAACAACCAGAAACAAGCTGATCACACGGGGATTCTACACAGGGTTAATGAGGGGGCATGGCATAAGGAAGGAGCGGAGGATCGGGGCAAGACACATTGTTTTTTTAACTTTATACATTGCTTGGATACATTTATTTTCTTACCTTACAAATTACTGTTTTTCTAAATGTGCTTAGGTGTGTTTACTACAGTATATGGTCTTCTTGTTCTATCCGGTTCATTTTGTGTTTAAATGCTAAAAAAAAAGCATATTTAGGTGTAATTGGAAAACGTTATCTCTTATGGGGAAAATTAGATCAGAACTCAAGACTTTTAAGGATTCGATTCAGAGTTCTGAATGGATTAAGTTTTAGTTCTGAGGTACCACTGTATTTTAAATTGAGAATAGATCAGGAATGCTGGCATAAATTAAGAAAAATCATGCAATACATTTTACGGCAAGAAGGAACATGCTGAGGGTTGCTGTATAAAAACATTACTAGGGATTAAATAGACCTTTACCAATACATGTACTGGACCCTCACAAGCCGAGCTGGGACATATCATGCTTAAAAACGAACTACATTAAAAATTTGGCTTTCCAGAAGTAGTGCGCATAAACAATCCATTTAATCCTGGGATTTCCCCCAACACCCTGATTGGGTAATATTTGCACAAACACTAGGGAAGAAGTTTGGGGGTTGAAGAAATGGTAAATTCCAGTTCACGGTAAGATCCTGGGTATGAGTATGATGTTAAACTACATCCAGCCCTGCAAGTTGGAAGACTGCTTTTTGGGGGTTGCTGGCTGGATAGGCACTCCAGCCACTGTAAAACAACTCTCAACAGATCGGTATAAACAGGCATGATACCCTTCTGCTCTCCACGGGAGTAGCTCTGCTTCAGCTGCCCACAGGAAGGCTGCATGCATTATAAAGGGGATGAGGGAAAGCCGGCAGGAGTCTCATCCCTGAAAACCATCAGGGAGCTAACAGGGTCAGGCCTGTTGGGGATGAGGGCTGGTGTGGTGCTGAGGCATCACCTGCTGCATGGTGACACTTGGGACCAGGTTTGAGGTGGCCCATCAGGCATGTGGAACGTCTTGTCTCTCTGGCCATCTTCCTCTGTTGTCAGGGGAGCTTTGTAAACTCTGCATTTCGGTGGTGGCACTCTCTGAGGTACACAGACCAGGGAGTGGCCAGATCTCTGTAGGTGGGTATACCTACTTTTGGTTTGGTCGGCCTGATGGCTGCAGTACTCGGGGAATATCTGTTGGACAGGATGGCTTGTGAACCACCCAGCCTCACTGAGATTGGGTAGGGAAGGCCACAGTAATCTGTGGTATCCGGGGTGAACCTCTCCCGGTAAGGCCGTTCTCCTGGCATTGCAATCTTTGCTTCCTTTTGGGTGTCAGGTGTCATTGATCCTAACTGACTGAAAAAGCAGACTTGAAGTCTCTATCTAAAATGGGAAGGATGATCACCTGGATTGTGGCAACTACAGAGGGATAACACTGCTTATAGCGCCGGGTAAGGTCCTTGCTAGGGTCATCCTTAAATCAGTGCTCACTTGCTCGCCTATCAGCAACCGGAGCAGTCTGGTTTTACACCTTAGAAGTCTACCATCAACTGCAACATGGCACTATGGGTTCTCATCAAGTGCAAGAATGAATATCAGCAGAGGTTCTCTGCAGCCTTTTGTCGATTTTCGTAAAAAGCATTTGACTCGGCTGAAGAGGGGTTTGGTACTGCTGATATCTTTGCAAGAACATGAAGGTCCAAGTCTGTAGAGTCCTGCTGCTCCCTGTCTTACTGTATGTCTGTGAGACATGGACACTATCCAGTGAGCTGAGACAAAGACTGGGCTCCTTCATTACTGTGTCTCTTTGGAGAATCCTTGGGTACCGCTGGTTTGACTTTGTGTAGAAGGAGTGGTTGCTAGAGGAGTCACATTACCTGCATTGTGAGGGAGAGTCAGATATGGCACTATGACCATGTGGCGCGTTTCTCTGACGGTGATCTGGCTCACAGGATCCTCATTGCTGACAACCTGAGCGGTTGGACCAGGCCAAGGGGACAGCCACATATCACATGGCTGCTGGAGATGGATGGCCATTTCTGGAGGGTGGGACAGGACTGTGTGTCTGCCCGGGGGGGTCGCCAGCCATGATCTCGAGGAGTTTTGCCATATGGTGGGTGTGGCAACATGCGGCATCAGTGCATGTTCCCCAACCTGACCTGACCTGGCTAAGACAAAAAAAAAATCCTAGTCACTGGAAACCAATTTTGCAATTGGACAGAAATGTGCTTTTCAAAACAGATACAGGGTCTGAAGTACAAGGGATCATCAAAATGCCCCGTGTCTCAGGGCAAACTGCACATTGGCCTGTTTGTCTTTTCAAAAATCTGATGCTGATCCAGAAACGGAGCCTAATTAACCAAAAATCAATGGTTTGATTCTGAATAACTGGATGAGGAATGTCCTTGAGATAAATTGATTTCCATAAGGCAGGAATGCCTGCCTATACACCCAATCCTACACTTCAACCAGGAACTTTAAAGGATGCATATGACATTTCCTCCGTTGTTGTTTGAGTAATAGGTGCTCTGATTAATGTTTTGTTCAAGACTATCCCTGGAGATGACAAAGGAATGCAGGAGCAGATAGAAGAAACACTTTCTGTGTGAGCTATTTTATTACGCTGTATGTTAATATTATTTAGAACTATTAATTCTTGGAGAATGTGTACTTATGTCTTATAGCAAGTGTAATAGACTTTTTTTGTCATGAAGAGTAGTAGAAGGGTCTTTGCGAACTTTGAATGTTTTAGACCAGGGCAGGAGGACAAGTTCATGTTTAGGAAAGGTGTGGAAACCACTTCAATGCAGATTATGTGGGTTTATCTGTAACACAAACACCCACGTCTCCCCTCACACATCACACACTTTGGCCTTTCTCTACTGATTGCAGCACCTTAGGCAAGATGGTATAGGTCAGATTCACTCTGACGTACAATGTGTCTCCTGTCTTTGACAGATAATGTTGTTTGCATAAATTCTAACCGGGACAGATGTGAAGTGCCACACAGGGTGTGCGGTGCAGGTACTGGACAGCGAGTCTGATTATTTAATCTCATTGATGAAATCAAAATAACAAAGCATTGCACACAAAAATGGAAAAGGAAACATATGTACAGTTATAGAACGCATCTAAGTGTGCCGTACAAGTGCCAGTCACGTTTAGAGGGATTCAGAAGAACAAACGTAGGGGGGGGGGTGGCACTCGCAGCTCACAGAGGGGAGCACCAGGCAAATGTAACAAGGCAAAGTGGAGATACTACACACAGGAGGGCTCAGAGCGACTGGGGGGGCAGTGGTAGCCAGGCAAGCCAATTAGGTCCCCTAGCTCATTAAACGACGTGATACATCAGGAAGATCAAATTCCGTTTAAATGTACTTATACCTTAACTCTCTCTGTCATGAATACAAATTGAGAACTTAAGATCACCAAGATGCAGCATCCTGAGGGAGAGGCTGCTCTCAATTTCAGCATCTCTCAATAAAATCAGTGACTCAGTCAGATTTTTTCATGTACTTAATCTTAAAAAAGTGAGGCACCTTTACTTTGGTTAGCTGTGTATTAATCATGACCTTAATGGCTGCTCAAAATAATGCAGCCCAAAAACATAACTGATGTTAATCCAAATGGGACCCAGTAAGGCTCTGTTACTGTGTCCATTGGGAAAGAAATTAATGTTTTTTTTTTAGCCACTGCTGTATTAGTTACAGCATACAGCATTTAAATGTTGATAGTGTATTGTTAGGAAAAGGACCTAACAGAATTCAAATGGCTAAATTAACCATGGATGTACCCATGACCTACACTATATGGGCAAAAGTCTTGGGACACACCTCTTAATCATTGAATTCGGATGTTTCATCCACGTCCATTGGCGCAGGTGTATAAAATTAAGCCTGTAGGCATGCAGTCAGGTTTACTTTGTACCAGTAACTTCATGAAATGGGCTTCCATGGCCGAACAACTTCATGCAAGCCTCACATCACCAAGCGCAAAGCCAAGCGTCAGGTGTAGAGATGTGAGGTATGCTGCCACTGGACTCTGGAGCAGTGGAAACGTGTTCTGTGGAGTGACGAATCATGCTTGTCTATCTGGCAGTCTGATGGATGACTCTTGGTTTGGTTGATACCAGAAGAACTTTATCTGCCTGACTGCATTGTGCCAGCTGTAAAGTGGTGGGGAATGGATAATGGTATGGGGGTGTTTTTCGGGGTCAGATTAGGCCCCATAGTGCATTTTGAACAATTCTATGCTTCAAGCTTTGTTGTAACAGTTTGGGGAAAGTCCTTTCCTGTTCCAGCATGTCACAATGCAAAGTCCAAGTTCCATGGGTGAGTGTATTTGGTGTGGAACATAGGCGTCATTAGGGCTGATCACTCGGGGCTGAAACCCCAAGTATTTAGTCCTGATGCCAAAAAAAAAAAATCATCCATCCCAAATAAATTGTGGCAAATGCTGGCTATAGTCAGTCAGTCAGTTAGAGTCAGTCATGATTGGCGGTTTGGGAACATTTTAGCTTCCCAAAAAAATATGCTGCCTTCATGTGCTAGGTGGAAGGTCCTACTTCCTGGTATCAACATGGGCCTTCATGTAAAAAACATTAAATCTAGACATGTGAACTGGGATGTATAGTGATACCTTGGTTCTCAAACTTAATCCGTTCCGGACTTCGGATCGAAAACTAAAAAGTTCGAGTTGTGATTGAATTTTTCCCATATGAAGTAATTGAAAATCAATTAATTGGTTCCTGGCCATTAGCATTTAAACACAAAATGAATAGGATAAAACAAGAAGAGCATTGTATTCTTAATGGCTTCCAAAGCAATAAAGATCTTATCCCAACATTACCCATGTCTTGCCTTGATCGTCCGCTCCTTCCGTGTGTCACGCCCCCTCCTTAACCTCGTGTGGGATCCCCATGTGATCAGCTGTTTCTGGTTGTTGTCATTAGTCCTCTGTATTAAGTCTGTGTTTCAGTTTGTTTCCCCAGTCCTGTCATTCTGTGTGTTCGACTTGCTTACAGTGCTGGCAACACATTTTGATCCTGACGCAATGCATTATGTTTCGATGCATTACAACATCTCACCCGGCTGCACAAGCTGGAACTGCCTCCGTGACGACACACCTTTGCCCTTATTAGCTGGAGAGTTTAGTTACACGCATGACGTTTGTATCCCAGGCAGGTCAGATCGTAATCTGCTGTTTCTCCCGAATATAGCACTGTATTTTATTAAATTATCTTATTAGTTCAATTTTATTTTTCCAAACCAAAGGCTATGTATTTATCTTGGAGAATATAATATTCTATTTCAAATATTACCTCTTGTCACTTATTACCATGAAATGAAAATATCTGTAATTGTCTAACCTATAGTCATGAGAATGCAATATGGCATAACAGCATTCTTGCTAGTGACTATGTAAACAGAAAGATTAGACAGGAATGGGTTTTCATGGACCACGAAGATTATTTTTTTTATTTGTTTGCTCTTTGCACTATGTGTACTGTCTTTGCACTTTGTTTTGCATTAAATGTGTGTTTCTGTACACTCTGGGTGAACAAGCAAACATAAGAACTATAATTGCAGTAACATCTAATGTAATCGGGGCAACTGACTGCATTGACAGTGTTTACTTTTACGTTACAGCATACAGCAGTAGATGCAGTCAATGAAATGAATGATAATTAAGATACTTTTGGTGACCAAGAGCCATTTCATTCTATTACTGCACAAATAATTGGAGATGCCAACATGACATGATTCACAGTGTCCCAAATGTCTTCTTGGACGGCACGTTTACAAGACCTCTCCAAGACCATGAGTATGATCTTTGCAGTCTTGGTAGTGAGAAACACCAAGTCTATCCAGAATGCAAACACAGGCACCAAATCACAATCAGATTACCATATTACCAAGTGACAAGGTAATAAAAATACCAAGTTTTAATGCTAAAATGTCCAAATGCCCCAGACAAGTTATATACAAATTGCCTTTGTTCTGCCTCATTAGTCAGTAAACTGACAATCTTTCTGACAGCAAACATTCTGTAGTACAACATATAATTGGATTTAGGTCACATCCAACTGTTTTTGTCTGTTTCAATCTCGCCTTCTAAGTACCACAACACATTTAATTAATGCCATTATCATCATTACCAGAAAGATCGCCTTGTTGACATTGCCCAAAAAAAGCAAAACAATTTCATGATTTCCACACCAATAAAGCCCTGTCAGTTACACTGACTAACAGGCAGTGATGGAGAATAGCATCTGCTCATATGTAACTGGGGAATTTGTATTTTCAGCAGTGCTTTTGTTATTCAGTAGTATGACATGTTTCTGGCTTATTGCGGGTTTATTCTGTCTTGCAGAATATGGACAGGGGGTTGCATAGGAAAGGACCTGTGTTGTTCTCAGGGTAATTTTTGCAATTAATTGTAAATTCATGCTCTTATTTTTTTTACTTGCCTTGTGACAGTTATATTATCACGTTTCAGGTATTTCTGGACAATCCTCACTCTACCCTCCCCTAACTGTAGCTCACTCCTCAAGTTAATGTGTATGAGTCATTCACTAGAGAGTACAAGAGCTTATGTGTGACAAAATCACCAATGGTGGAACAATCCAACGTTTGCTTAAAGGTGCAGTCTCACTTCTAAGAAATTCTATTAAATTTTACCCACTTACACAGCTGAATATTTCACTGGAACAATTGAAGTTCTAATGGTCATTTTTATTTAAAATCTGGCAATTTGCACTGTACAGCAAAAAGATTTTGTAATCAATGAAACCATTTCAGTATTTTTAGCACACAGTAATATAGGACATTCAGTCCTGTTCTTGATTGTTTAATCCCCCCCCCCCCCCACACACACACAAATACTTTCTCCTCTCTCTGCAAGTTGTAACTCAGTGATTAGCATAATGGATACAGTACTTAAATCTCTCATGCTAAAAATGCATCCCACATACTGGCAAGGTAGCAGAGTTCAGACTTACAGCGACAAACATGTGTTATGGGGGGTCATGGCGAAGGAGAGAAAAGAACGATCGATAATCCACTGAGCAGCTCCAATGAAAAGGGATTTATTAACAAAACAGAACACAAAGTAGAAGCCAGAAAATAAAGGACCATGAGGGCTCAGAAAACAAAACAGGAAAATTGAGAACAAACTAAAGAAACCACAAAGTAAACACAACCAGGGAAGAGAGCAAAACAAAGAGCAGGACTGGGACACAACCACAGCTATACCAACACACGGTAACAACTGGAATGACAAACTAAAGAACAGAATATGGGTAGGCACATAAATCTACTAAGATGACAAGGGCTGACAAGGGCCAAGTATGGAACATGACAAAAAACCACCAATCAGAAAAGCATAGGACAACAAGCAACAGGTTGAACACATTTCAATTGACAAGCACAGGAAACCAGGGAACTTTAAACAGCACTGGGGCCAACTACACAAGGGGAGGCTAGAAACAAGTACAAGCAAGACGTAAACGAATAAGGCATGCGTAGGATAAACTACAAACAGGGACACAAAGCGAAGACGTAGACAAACCTCACCAAAAGCTGAGGATAAAATAAAACCAAAATATGTTAAACAAACAGTGAAGCTGGTCTCTGGCCAGCCTCAAACTCGTGGCTGGAGGGGTTCAGGCTCAGAGTTGCATCCTGAACTTATAGGGTTACACAGCAACCTGGGTGTCACAGGAAGGGTCTGGATGGGCACTGACCCTGACAACATGCATAACATATGTCACAGGTGGACGCAGCAGAGCACAGCCTCTGCCCCCCCAGTGGCAGATTTTAATCTGGGTACACGTGTGTGGCGAGCCGGTATGGGCAAAAGTCCAGGGCTGATTTAATCCCATGTCCAGCCCTGTCAGGGGGAATAAAATGTTCTAATTACCTCAGCAGTGCCAGGAAAGGGCACTGTTTTTATACTGGATGCTGGGGAAAAAAGCAAAGCCTTGCTGAGCAGATGGGTGGAACCAATGTCACCCTTGAGGTGCATCCCTCAATTTCCCAGAGTGAAATGTTTATTTCCAAAGGTGATATAAAAAATGCTGTCATCAAACAGAAAAGAATATAATACTAATAATAGTAAGACAGTAATAATAAACATCATATCCTTCAGGATATTATAACCTTCACAATCGACAGTGAGCAGTTACTAGGTGGAGTTCTTTGTTACCATGTATGATCTTTTTTAATAAAACTGCATATTAAACCCATGTAGCCATTCATTTCTAAAGGCTGTTTTTGTTCGATGTAGCACAGAAATTTAAGTCATAAAGCGTATATATATATATATATATATAAATAAATGCCTTATCTTGCTCAGGGACAACTGGAGGCCAACCCAGGCAGCGTCGGGCACAAGGCTGGGGGACATACATGCACATCATGGATAATTTAAGGGGTGCAACAAATAAATTTTACATGGTACAGAAGACAGTGAATAAGTACAGACTGGTATACCAACATACCCTTAAGATAGGAAAACTTTGTAAAATGTAGAGCTACTAATTAAATAATCATATTGTTTTGTTATCTTCTGAAAATCTCAGTCCTTGAAGAATCAGTAGACTGGCACAGTGTTTCCCAAACCAATCCCCTGGGACCTTCAGACAGTCTGCGTTTGTGCTGGTCAATCAGGGGGTCCACGAGGACCAGATGGGGAAACACTGCATTAGGGATTCTGCCGAAGAAGACCAGAGGATCTGTGGGGTGACCTGAGCAGCACAATGAGAAGATACAGACCCATCTCTAGGCTTCTTCAACCTCATCATGCAACCAGTCATGCAAAATCTTATATTTACAGACAAAGTTATAAATATACACTCAGTGGCCACTTTATTAGGTACACTCACTCATTAATGTGAATAGTCTGCTCCATGGGTGTCATTCGGTCCGATCACTTGGAGCTGTAGCGCCGAGTATTTTAATGCTGATGCCAAAAAAGTCAAGCCTCAGCTAAACTTGACTGATCTTTTCAGTAGCTAGAAACTCCTATTTTGTCCCTCCAAACAGTGAAACATGTGACTAAATCTGAATATATACAGTATGCACTCAAAGTTTGGAGGTTCACTTACTGTGTAGCTAATCATCACAATGGGTAAGACACATGATCTACATTATTTTAAATGTGGTATGATTATTGGAGCCAAATGTGTAGGTTTCTATATCGCAGACACAGTCCCCTTCCTGGAGATTTTCACACACTACAGTATCTAGAGCTTACAGACACTGGAGTGATGAACAAATCAATCAATGGGGAAAATACCTAATTAATGAGACAGATCAAAGATGTTTGGAGACTTGTTACAGCTAACAGGAAGGCCACAAGTACAAAAATAATGTCTCAGAATAGCAGTGATGTGCTGAATGTGTTCTTCAAATGCAAACTAATCAGCCCAGGGGAAGGGGGCTTTTACTCCATTCTATGTAGAGGCACCTAATAAAGCAGCTGCTCAATGCTCAGATGGTCATTTGCTTGTAGTTGAAATTCCTGGTCATGGAGCACTTTTTATTAAAGTTTTCTGTTCCTAGCTTAAAAACCTTGAGTACAGAGTCCTCTACTGTGAAATGTCAGTGCATGGACTTCAAAACGCTTTGATAAGCAAAACATGGTGACCTTTGGACTCTGGCTTTCTCTGAAGAATTGTTATTCGTAGTTACAGAGAGGAAGGCAATTTCTTATCTTTATTTATTCATTCATGAACTAGATTCCAATTTGTGAGCTTTTACATTTTTTGCCAGTCTTAAGCATGCTATTAAATGTGTCCACATTGTCTTTATATTAGGTTCAGTCCAGTTGAAGTAAATGATTTAATCACTTTTCATTAATATTTTCTAATATTATCCACTCATCCATTTGTAATAAACAATTAATTTGATAATAATCCTATTAACAGAATTCCAGACTGCATTTTGGGATACATCCTAGAGGGGGAGCCATTGCACCCCATAGAATTAATACTCCATGAGCAAAATTTAGGCTTTGTTTACACTTAGTTTTAAACTGTATATTGGGTGATTGGATCACAAGTAGACAGCTTAGACACATCACCATATTCACCTGTGTCCATCATGCGTCTCCATGGTGCCCGGGTGACAATGTGTGTTCAGATTTTGTTACTGCCCTGCACACAGTTGCTGTGACATTGCTGTGCATTGGGAAGCTTTAGCATTTACACTGCAAAATGTATTGCGGTCAGATGCACCCCAGACAACCTTGGCAAGTGGCTTAAGTGATCGGATCACAATAAAAGTCTAGGTGGTCATTATCATTTGCCTTTAGCGCTGTCCGTTTGCAGACCACCCAAGACACATTTTAAAACCAAGTGCTGGGGCCCTAGTCTGACTACTCCACCTCAGTGAAATATCTGTAGTATGCGAGGAGATCGGAATGATGAGGTCTAGTGGGCACAGAGCCCACTACACACACAGGGGGTTGAAACCAGATTGTATAAAATATACAGTGAGATTATGGCAGGCAGCGTGAAGGCATAGGCTAACCTTTTCTTAAGCTTTTGCTTTTTCTGCTTGTTGCCACGGTGATTGATCGCCAGCCTTGAACTGACCGGTAACCCCATTACAAACAGTCCAGCAGAGCTTTGTTAGGCCCACGGCCTTATTAGGGTAATTAACAAGGTCAAGTCGGGGGGGTGGTACAAGGGAGAGAAATGTCTAGGGGGACATGGGAACCTGCTTTCTCTGTGGAAGCATGTGTTGTGGTTTTGCTTGCTGTTGTTAAAGATACCTTGAACCCAGTAATGTAGACAATGGGGTGCTGAGGAGACAGTCCTCCCAAATTTTTTTTTTTTTCCGTCGTCCCCCCAATAAACAGACCCTTCTATTTAGATTATTAAGTTGTGCCCCCACCCATATAAAACTCTTTTCTATGCCATGGCTTGTTATGTCATGTGTAATAGTCACAGCAAGTCTGATTGGTTTAAAAAATAATAATGGACTAAATTAGGAATAAAAACCTTTAAAATGTATAATGTTAGATAATGTCATATAATGCTTTAATGTGGCGTGAGATTGTTTTTTTAGAGCACGGTGAATGTTTTATTATAATTTGCTGCCTTAATTTGAAGCTTAATGATACCTAAAGTACTGTACTTTCATGTACGAGTGCTTAATAATGTGAAGTTCACCCTGTGTTATGGCAAGACTGCCTCTCAGAGTCATAGTGCGCCCATTCCTGGGTGGGTTTGATGAACAAGACTAGTGTGTTATGCATCATCCAAATGTAACTTATGTCATGGTCATGCACAAGTGCTGAAAATTACTGGCTGCTGCATATTTGACATACTCATTTATATATATATATATATATATATTTTTTTTTTTTAAAAAACTAGTGCTAAAAGCCTTGTAATTATTTGGTTACTTGTGGTTACGGTGAGGGCCGGGAAGGGGTTAAGGTTATGATTATGGTTATGCCCACAAAGATACAGATGCCTAATCTCAGGGCTACGATGGGGTTACGTTCCATTGTAAGGCGGAAATTCTGTAAAATGAAAAGGCATTTTAATACAGTACAGATAACCTAATAAAGGTAGCGTAGCCTACCTTAAATATGCTTAGAACACTTATATTAGCCTACAATTTGGACAAATCATTAACACAAAGCCTATTTTATAATAAAATATTAAAGATCTTGTGAAATGTCTTGTATAATCATAACTTATCATAAAGCCAAAATACACTAACATGGATCGTTGTAACCCAGGAAACGTTTGTAGAGTATGGTGTTAATGATGATGCTGTTTTCATTTAAACCTTAAGTCTTCGTCGGATCCCTTTTGTCATAGAACACACTCTAAGTTGGGTGGTCACATGGCAAAGCAGCACAGGGCCAGGCCAATCATTTACCTGTCAGTTTATTTTGCTGTGGATGAGGATTAGATACACAGGTAGAGGTAGCTGGAGCCTTGGTGGGATCTCACATATACCTCATTACTGATAAAACCAGACGAGTATCTTACTCACCACAGCATTCATTTCAAAAAGACCTTGTTTCAGGTGCTTGTTTATTTCTTCGTTTAACAACTGCCTTTGGTACCCTAACCTTAAAACATATAACACACAAAGGTCATTTCCAAAAAACACAATTAGCGTTTAGGCCTTATCTCAAGATTTCAGGTTTGCCAAAACTTTGTGTGTACAGAGTTATCTTGAATCCATCATTGTGGGTGAAGGTGCCCATTTAAACCTTGATAAAAAAAAGTCATGATTCTTTGCATTCTTTTCTTTGGAGAATCTGTGCATTGATTACAAAGGGAGAAGCAATTTCAGCTTGGTGGCATGTTCCTTGTAAAACTCAGGGGCGGGACCTTTGTTAGTAATACAGTAAAAAAATTTGGCTTACCGTTATATTTTTTGCTAGCCAGCAGACTGACCTTCAGTTTATTGTACCTGTCCTTTGTCTAGATCATTTGCTTCAGACAGGTGGGTGAGTTTCACTTTTAAAGTTATTTTTCATTTACATAGTACACATCTTTCCCCAGGCCGCCCGCAATCATTTATCACATGTGTAGTCTTACCTAATTGTGCAACTCAAACTAAAATAGAACCCTATGCCATTCAGGATTCCTCCGAAAAAATGTGTTTTAGTGACTATTTTAATTTGTAACTAAATTAGTTTAATATTTGCATAGGGTGAACACTAAGCAGTAAAAACAACAAAGGTTTTGTCAACAAAAATGACATGATTTCAAAATGGTAGTACAATTACGTAACAAGACAACTTAAATCTGTAATGAATAGTATTCATCATTGGATTATTTTTTGTACTTTAGTGAGAAGAGATCTGCATCAGCTTAATAAAATTTGGTTACTGCCTGTTTTCTTTTGGCCTTAATGGACTAAAAAGGTAAATGTCTAAGTTATATTTACAATTTCTGCAAAGAGACGTAATACAAAACATCTTTCCACAAACATTGTACTGCAGCAAAGGGCAGACAAACTGACAGTGTTCAGTAATGAGAAGAAGAGTCTTAGGAGACCAAGTAATGAAGCTTGACAAGCCAATGTAGAAATGGGGTTGGTGAATTGCGCCTTTCCAGAGGTTACTGCTCTGCATTATGCTAGATTTCACAACAGGATACTGCCAATTCTGTTACTAACTCCAGACTTAATGCACCCAAATTGCTGTAATTACTTTTTTATCTGTACTTTAATGAAGAAGATTATTACCACTTATAAACCTTATTATTTAAAAAGCCATTCCCATCTACAGAAAGAAAGAAAGTAGCAATTCAAAACGAGGTCATTTTAGTCTAACCCATTTTTGTGTCTTCACAGATAAGTGTTATCAGAAAGGGCATCGGGTTTAATACTTGACTTTTTTGTTGTTAATTTTGAAATTCTAAAAAGAAGTCCCTGTGACTTAAATGTCTGTAGAAAAGATAAGTCAGGATATATCGATAAAATGATCAATTTAGAATTTTAAATACTAATTATTTAATATGAATGGTCCATAAAACAATTTATGACAAGCACACTTCTACAATTAATTAAACTACATAAAACAAATAAACCATTTGACTGATGGATTACTTGATTAGTGGGTTGATTGATTTATCGATGTCACTGCAGGTACTGACTTGGTACACACCACATACCTATTATGGTGCAGGTCAGTAGTAGTAATTAATACAATAGAAAACATGTTTCCTTTTTCATTTTAAATAAATCTGCTAAATCAGTCACTTTTTACTTAGAAGGTCTGGATACATTTTATGTTATAAAACCATGGTTTCTCTCAAAATTGTATTGCAATTGAACTATCCATCCTACTACTTATCCAGCATTGTTACAAATATTTCAACATAAATAAGAAAATAATAAGGAATCCTGTTAAAACAAGTCATTTCAAATACACATCAGTTGTAAATGCAACCTCTTTGTTAGGTGATCTTCTGTATTTCAGAATAGTGCTGCCCCCTGCTGACATTTACAAACAGTCACGATGCTACATCCACATGTGATTGACTAAAAATGAGAAAACGTGATGAACTAACGAACATGGAAACACAGAAAGAAAACAAAAGATCACCATGCAACCTGGACAACAGCCTCTACGGAACATCTCTGTTCCTTCTCAGATTTGCTTCAGCTTCAATCTACAAGAAATAGTATGAAAACAGTGCCCTACTGTGGTGAAACAACTACCTAAAAACTATAAAAGGCTCATGGGAGATGTAGTCCAGAAGCTTGTTAAAAACACCCAAGAGCTAAATCAGGACTTCATCCCCCATCTGATACTGTATATGCAAATAGAATTCAGAAAACGAAATAATTTATAACTCTAAACATTATTTATAGAGCACTACGCCCAACAGTTATCCCCAGAGGCATTGGAGAGCATTGACTGAATCTTTACCTCAGTGCAGTAATACTTGTTGTACAAAACTCTCAGGCACTTATCACCCTGCTGTATCTCCGTTACCTTGTACCTTTTTCAGTCAACATCGCACCTGTCACTTGCACCTTAACCACATGACACTTTGTTTACAGTATTAGTAATAACAATTAATCTGTGGATTAATATCTTCTTATTTAAACTTACTTGCTTTTTATATTTTATTTTATTATTACATTATATTTTATCTATTTTATTTGTGACAATAAAGACATCTATCTATCTATATCATGATGAAAGCTCATACTTGACAGAATTTCTAGGTAAACGCCTGGTGCTACTAGTTAGTCATTTCTTATGGTAAAAAGATGGGATCTGAAGCCTGTTAAATGTTTCTTTGCTGACCACCCATTTACTCATTTTTTGAATGGTAAATATCAGTGAAATAACCACCACCATATATGATGCTACTATTCTCAGAGGTTTTCAAACCATTTTAAACACATCTTTGACATGCCAAATCATTAATGTTTTAATATGAATTAATGTTCTTCATTTGAAATTTTGCTCCACAGAACTCACTGTTTCCATTCAACATCCATTCACTTCTGAGTTCTGGATTCCATATATGAGCCCAGGTAGTGTGCAAAGAGCAGAAAAGGTGGGCTTTTTCACAGATACTCATTTTTTTATCCAGCCATGGACATTTTCTTGTACATTTAGCAAGAACTTTTTTCTCCAGTTCACACTCAACAACATGGCAATTTTGAAAAGTTTATTTCAGCCCCATATATAAAATTTGCCATTCTCTATTTTATAAAATGGAAACTTCAGAAAGGTATACGTGTTCAAAGGCGAATTAAACACAAGGAATTAAAACATCACTATATATTCCAGCATGCATAACTGAAGAACTATATGCCAAACTGAATTATGAGTGCGCTTCTCTGAAGTGCAGCAGTAAAACATAGTGTTATTCACAGTTATAAAGAGTACAAGTATAACAATCACAAAAAGACCCACAACTAAAAAATGTAATAATGAATAATTCCAATTATGACTAATTCAATTAGTACTGAAGGCCATACTTGCTGCCATCCTTTTATACACTGTGGAGTCTCCACCTACAACATTAAGTGCAAACTTGCCACATGAAATTCGCCCAAATTTTAACTGAAGTAAACCCCATAAAACACTATTAAAAGGTGCATTTACACAATCATAAAATATTTGTGAAAGTTTTGATTTAAAAAAAAAAGGAGGATTTTCAAAACTCTAGTATATAAAAATATGAATAATATGCAATGCAATTTTAAAAAATTACAAAATTCATATTGTATTTTACAAGCAAGCAAAATAATAACAATAATAACAATAATAATAATAATAATAATAATAATAATAATAATAATAACCAAAGGTAGTGGCATGAAGATGTGTGCATGTCCAATAATCATTCCCAGCAGATCAACCCTGGATTCTCTCAGCTACAGTCTAAGGCCGCATCCTTTTAGGAGCCAAGCGATTCCATCCAAAAGCCCTGACAGTGATTCTGCCACAGTGTCTTGGACCTGCAGTAACATACACATTTAGTATTGGGACAAATGACATGTTCTAGTGCCATTTTGGCAATTTGCACCGGAGTATTTACAGCAATAAAGTACATTTACAAATGTTTTTAAAATTACATTTTCTTTACACATTATTAAAAGTCAATTTACATTCAGCTTAACAGCATTGGCAACTTATTAGCGTGAGGTGCTACATGCGTGCAAATGCACATACTTCCTGGGTTAAGGATACTGACCAAATGAGTCTGTGCAGCTTCTGGCATGCAGGTGACCTGAAGCTGCTCTCTAATGGTTTGTCTTTGATTTGCCACAGGGTGCAGCTCTCATGCCTCAGACACTCCCACTTTTATTGACCACAAATTCAAATTGCCACTCCTGCTCATGGGCAGAGTTTGGGAAGGGAAATGTTGAAATGCCAGTTGTATGTCGTATGACAAAGATAGACAGATGGACAATAAACTCATATCAGGTAAATAGTGTTTAAAGTGTTGTACCTGGCTAGCTAACAGGTACTTTGCACGGATTTAGTGACTGTTTGATTGGTTAGTTGCTTGAATGCAGTTTACCATCAGTCAATCAGCGGTGTTGTGAGGGTATAACTGTTCTATGCTGGCATTTTGCTCCTTTGTATAAGTGGTCTGTTGCTGCCCTATGGATGAGCGGTGCCCAATGTTTTTTGTACAATGAGAGGTACTTTTACAAAACATTTACTGAATAGTGATGTCTTTGGCTGCTGACTGGGGTCAGGGGGATCCCCCTCAGTATACTTTGCCAATGTCAATCGACTAATTGCCCACCAATGCTATAATGATATAAAGCATTAGCCATTAATCGTCTCGAGATCGACATGGACCGACCTGAATTGCAAATTAAGCGGCCGGCAAGTGATCGTGTGTTGTTTTTAGATTTCTTTTTTCTGTGCCCTCCCCCCAAAAACACCAGCCACCACTGCTTGAAATCAAATGCCATGTTTTTAGACTACTAAAGCATATTTAGGTTGATATCAATATGTTTTATAGATTATAGCTGTATATCTTGCTTGATAAGAATTGTCAGTGGCATTCTGTATTAGACTAATAATGAATATTTGCTCAATAGCAACATATTTTATTGAGCAAAAGAGATTACTTTTTCTCCCAGATTGTACTCCTCCTTTCCTCCTAATGTCCAGCTTTCTTGTTTTATTTTCAAAATGGACACTTTTTACACATACTGTACTTTCATTTAAAAATTGTTTCAAGTATAATAAAGTTTGTTCAAAGAAAAAACGCCCCGTTTTAATCCCTTTAAGAGTCATTGTAATTGATAATTGTGAAATACTGCATACTGTAATACTCTATAAGACAGAGGGCTAAACATGTTTCACATTGAAGCTTATACTGCTGTATGCAATATAAAAAGTGTCTAGTCATCCAATGTATAATATTGTCTGCTAAAACGAGGGGGGGGGGGTCACACTTGCCCATTTTAAAGTAAAACACATGGGGTGCCTATACTGACAGAAAGGAATCGAAAACTAAATGTCTGTTGCTCACCATCCATGGATTGGCTAGCTGCTGCAGATTAAGCCGTTGTGCCAGGTTCACACAAGGGATCCTTCTTCTGGCTCCATCAGGCTCCTCTCTAGCCATGCAGGACAAAATTAAGATAGGCCGCGAGGACGAACCCAAGGCTTCGTCAAGCATGGCCCGGATCTGAGCTTCCTCCTTGGGCCACTCGCCATCTAATGGAGAAAATGGCATACTGTGAGTGTGCGCTGCGGTGTTGCGGAAAACAGAAAGTCTGAGGGTGTCAACGCTCATCGTGATTACTAATGCATCCCTGCAATGTCTTTGGAAGTAGTGAACCGCACAACAACTGATGACATTATCCCCGCTGCCAACTTCAATGGTTTTCAAGTACGGAAAACCCTCTACATAGGAACCTTCAGGATGTGAACTTTCAAAGATGAGAATGTGCGTAAATTGTTAAAATAAATGAAGACTTTATAATTGTGCTGGAATTTCAAATTTCACGACTGCAAGCAAGTTAATTCCGATTTCTGATGCTAAGCAGCATTAAATGTGCATATGTATTCCTGATACAGTAACACAGGCTCACTCGCTAGCAGTAAATGAGATCAATGGACTAAAAACAAACTCAGTTCTTGGTTGTTAATGCACCGAAAATATAAATAATAAAATAATTCTCATGTAAATGTTTTCGACAGGAGTTGAAAAGAGAGAGGTAGGTTAGGCGTGCATGTGTTATGTAGGCAAGTTGGATAATGGTAAACAGTGAGATCAGCCTTAACAGAACATTTAAAATAAAAAGTAATTCTGAGTCATTTCTTGTTAAATTTCACAATAAAACTATAACAAAAGGACAAATATTATTTTTTTAAAAGCATTTTCTTGTGTACAAATAGCCATACGTGTGCATGAGTTGAGGGTTGTAGGTTATCAGTTGGATGCTGAGGCTAACTCTGTTATACTTGTGAACCTGCTCTCAGAATGGAACTGGTTCATATCTTGGGGACTTACTGTATATAAATAAAGATTCATGATCGATGGCTACACTCAACTTATTATCCTTCATGGATACGTAAAAGCATAGCAGCCTTTAAGGGTAGTTTGTTAGTGACAACAAGAAGCGATGGATTTCTTTGGGCCTGCACTTTAATGCTCCTAACCTCTCCCAGCTTCAGCATTTGCAGCGTAGATGAAGCCGTCCACGGCCCGGCACACCTCCTGGACCTGGGGCGTGATGCTGTAATTGGGGTCATCCTGGACAAAGAGTTTGCTCTGCACACTCTGATGCTCAATGCGTGCTTTCTCCCTCTCAGTCCTGTGCAAAGACATGTCTGTCATGTTAATCCACATGTATATTTATAAAACTCCCTGCCCCCATCCCCGCTCTGCCCAGGACCCAATATGTACAACATGTTAACCACAATGAAAATATTCAACAAAATACTCACCTGTTTGTCGAATACAGGGTCAAAATGTTGAATCTCTGCTGATCATTGAATGAGAAACTAATTCCAGACCCAATACCTGAGGAGGGTGGGGAGTACTGATGAGTACCAGAAAAAGGTGCAGCACTTCTGCATGCATGTAATATTTCAATTGTGCTGAATCATATGCAGTTTCCAAATGGTAAAACTACATGTCATGTATTGTGAAGGTTACAGCAGACAACAAAGAATAAAAAGGCAAGAAACATATTTCTAATGAAGCAGTGAACGTTTTGGGCAGGAGTTGCACACTGCTCTAGTGACCACTGCAGAAACTTTTTGCAGCAACATTGCAGCAAGACTGCGACAAGGCTGCGACCCATACCTCCAATCTGCCTCTGGGGTATTCCCGCAACAGGCAGCACGTCTGGGGAGAACATCAGCTTCTCCAGCAGGGAGATATCCAGCTGCTCCAGGCCTGGACCGAACATCGCGAAGCGGGGCTCAGTGGGAACAACCAGAGACTGTAAAAAGGAGGCAACGGCCTTGTACGCTGGCCTTGGGGGCTGCCACTGACGTCTGCAAGCAGGGCTGCCTCTCAGGTAGCTGTGGAATAAAGAGCAGGAAGGTCAAATAGCAATGATAGTCATGTACAGTAAGTTTTACTAGAGGATCAGGAGTACTACTCACTCTGCCATGAAGTCTTGGTTAGGATCCTCCTCATCCTTGCAGAGGGGAGCCTCCAGAGCCTCCAGATGTGGCATGGAGGCATGGTCAATGGAAGACCAGAGAGGCATATCTCTGAGCAGGAAATACTTCCACAGCAGGGGGTCTCTGACCACTGACCTCCAATAGTAACTAGTGCTGCCCAGCCGACAGAGGTCTTGGGGAGTCAGGAGAGCCATAATGCGAAACTGCACATCCACCTGTCAGAGTACCAGAGCGTAACTAGAGGTGGCACTTAAAAAACGTCTCGAAACATTTGAAACAAGTGTTTGGGAACAAAAACAAATGCCAACAAAATCTATCGACGCACTACATATAAATAAAGTATATGTGTCTAATGATCTGTTCGACTTAAAGTTTGGTGATCTGTTTATGAAATCGTATTCAACTAATAACTTGTAGCTAACCCGGCACGTATCAACTATCCGTGACACACGGATAGTAATTCTCTGTCTGACACTTCCTACCTTCTGGATTTAATTACACTGCTGGTATCTTTTTCACCTCACCGGTAAACTGTTCAAGGAGCAGCCAGTCGCTGTGTTTTCATCCACATTTACGGGGTGCTGGACGTTACGCATATCATTCCACAGACTCATTAAGTATTTGTCTCTGAAACGCTTCAATCTCCTTATGACCGCAGACTCGGGAGTGCTTTCGATGCCTGCCATTTCAATATCTGACAGTGAGCTAGCGAGGGAGTTTCTTAAATCAGATTTAAAGACCCGGTGCTAGCTAACTAACGAGCCACTTATAACTTATTGCCAACAAAGTATCTGTAGCCAGCAAAGCTACTATTCGCTGTAACAACGTTCAGAATTAGTATACGCCTTCCAAGACAGCGTACACAGTCGGTGCAACAACCTCCACGTCCTTATCAGCTGTCCATGTTTGACACACATCCGGGATGAAATGGTGCATTCTGGTCTATGTAGTTTGTATAACAGAAAGTAAACTTCAAATCGGTTCCTCCGTTCGACAAATAACGACAAGGAGGCGTGCTACTTTACGGAATTGCATTACATTTCGTTTGTTGATTTTTGATGAGAATGTCAACGGTGAGAGGAAAGAGAAGGTTTAACCGGATAATGATGGAGACTTTAAAACTCTTAGACTTTAAACGTGTCAAGGGGCAGTAATAATAATAATGAGGAATGTGTACTGGCAGGGCTGAGAGGTGCATTTCTATCTGGAAGGGGCCTCGCCTTTTCTGATATGGCTTCCCTGTCATTAGTCAGATTATGGTTTTTACCGGTAAAAAGCT
>JABFDZ020000044.1:27609411-27620134 GCA_019775955.2 Pollimyrus isidori | reverse complement strand
GACGAGCCACACTTTGTCTGGTTCCTCACCCAGGACCTGTTTGCCTTGGGTGACCCTACCAGGGGCATAAAGCCCCGAGCAACTTAGCTCCTGGGATCATTGGAACAAGCAAACCCCTCCACCACGATAAGGTGACGGCTTTAGGAGAGGTCCTAATATCAGAGCCGGAAATTTTAAATAAAACAAAAGAAGGATTTTGGTGAAATAAAACATACCACACCAGTCATATACAATAAGAAATTAAGGAAATAAAAAAACAAAAATTGCCTGTCCTTTTCTTTTCCAGCATCAAGAACATCATGGCAGAAGTTAAACATCGTTTTCAGACTTTTAACCGAGTATTACTGTTAGCAATTAATAAATAATTACATTCAATGTAGTGAGTTTCAGGTGTGTTCTTTAAGACTGAATATCAGGATGATGAGAGAAAAGTTTTGAGTTTAAACAGTAACTGTCACAGCACAGCCTTGGTGCTGATGGGAAAAAGGCAATGATCCATGTATGGCTCCAAGAAGCACAGGATTTATTAAGTAAACAATACTACTAAGACAAAGGACCACAAGGGGTCATAAACAGATGGAGAAACACTAAAGTAAACTAGAAATGAAGAAAATTCCTGAAGAAATTTTGAGATGGGCCTATTCTGCTTTTTTTTTGAGAAGCTGGCGCATCTATTATGAATGCTGGCAGATTTGGAAAGTTTTGACAAAAATGCATTGAAGTCAATGGGAGAGAACGAGGGATGAAAGACGAGTGTGGGTCAAGATAGTGGTCTCAAGATGTTGGTTGATGAGGCCTGAAGTTAAATACCAAGTTATGTTACTGTGGCATAAACATTGGCCGAGTGGCAAAACTTTGAGTAAAATGCATTAACGTCAATGGGAGAGAACGAGGGATGAAAGACGAGTCAGAAGTACAAATAACAGGTGAAGCTGGTCAACAGAGGCCTCTCGATTGACCACCTTGGATGTGGTTCATACTTTATGTAAATAATGTCATTGTACCCAACAATTGGAGCTCAGCATTTCTGGTTTATGACTTCTTTTATTTCTGAGATATGGAGGCTTTACAAAGGGCCCATAATAAACAAGTGGTGCTAACAAATTGCAAAATTCCATAAGTCATTACTGTTGGGATATTTATGCTATGAAGCTTGTACCTTGAACCAAAGTATATGTATTTAAACTATGTTTTACTGCAATCAGATATTTTGGAAATCCAGGGGGCTTCTACCATTTAACCAATTGTAATGTCAGGAAATTAAAAGCTTCTTAGAAATAGTATTGAATAAAACAGCTTAAATAATGCACTGATGTCCCTTTCCAAATCCAAATGAAGTGTATACTACCTGTGAGATATCGCTGAAAGAAAGGTTTAATTACTCATTGCTTATTCCATGTTTAACAAAAATTAGACTTTGCTTTTGATTATGGATTCAGTTGAATATTTTATATAATTAAACAAATGCAAATGGCACGAACAAAAAAGATGGTTCACTTAATTTAATATTGTATGGCACCACCTTTTGCAGCAATCACAAATTTGCTTTAAAATTGATTTCTAGTGAACTTGGAGGTGAGAGACACAATTTTACTAATGAATATCAAGGGAAGTGAACAGGCCAGGAGATGGGACCGTGGTAAACTAGGGGGTAGGAAACACAGTAAACAAAATACAAAATCCAACCAAGAGACTAAACATAAGATCAGATAGGTTTATAAGGGCAGCTAGTTGAGTATAGTTGAGTTACAGGGGACGTGCTCAAATGCAGGACAAGCAAAATGCACACCTGGCAAGGAGACATGCTGGTTTCTGTAGCAATATGGCAAAATATGCAACAAAAGCTTACTGACTCATTACTATAGATCTTTTGATTCAGGATTCTGAACACTTCTGAAAAGTCATGTTATGCTGACTCTGGATACTGCCCCATTGATGTCTCATTTGGCTAGACTCAACTGCAACCTTCTTTTTCAGCTGCCCCCCCAGATACAAATTAGGCTGTAGACACCTAATCTACATGTACAATTTATCTAGGGTTGAATGAAAAGGTTGCTAGACTTAGCAGGGACACACCTGTGTCAATACAAGGATCAAAACATAAAGAGGGTATTCAGCTCTAAATAGTATAAGGCCCAGTGTAGTAAACTGACACAGGAGGAAATTATTTAACTGAAAGTTAAAGAACATGTTTTAATGCCCAGAGGGTTACTGGAAAATCACATTTTAAAAATATTATTCTTCATAACCTGCCCTGGAACAGGTAAACATGTAGCATAACTTACCACCCTACTAAGACATAAACCAGTGTCATGATATCTGAAACTCAGAGCAGCCTCTGGTTTTGCTATTTGGCTAAGCAAGAATTCCTGCTTTGTGATATAGACCCCTGGTCAAAAGTCACACAATTTAAAGCTCATACAGGATAAATAGCGCTGCATTTAATTGAAAATAGCAACCAGTAGAAAATGTTTAGTACAGTGTAAGAATTGTTTTTAATATTATAAGGGGCAGATTGGTCATGTTGTTTAGTGAAATTCACACAATTCGCAATTCACTGGCAACAGTTATAATTTAACCTCATTGTGGGTATTATTGCACCCCTACCACGCACACACGACGTATACACATCGCTCATACATTATGCTAGTCACCTGGATTACTCGTAGCACACAAGGTGGCCACACAGCAGAATAACACCACAATTCACAATTAATATATGACAAATATACGACTAATTTTGTTCAGTTCACGAAAAAAAGATTCGAATCTTTGAATCACTGATTCATTCACTTCAAAACAACAAGTTAAAAAACTAGAAGTATCATAATATTGTAAAACAATTTAAACACTATAAAAAGCAAGCAACAAAATAAACTATTCGTGTATGCAGTAGTTAAAACGTAGACTGACGAAGTAGTACTTCGTATTATAACCATAACTGTATATTATATGTCGCTACATAAAAATACCAGTAGACGGCGCTGTAATGCGTACAACATTCAGACCGTGAACTGTGTCTTTGCAGTTCATTCCTTCAGTGAAGGAACTGCAATGGTACTTTAGTCTAGATCAGTCGTGGCGTACTGGTTCGTCAGTCAGTCAGTGCACTTAAAATGCCAGTCACTCACTGAAAACGAACTGATCAATGAGACGTCTATTTTGTATTCTGCCAAGTCACTCGATCATTGGGTAGTTGTTATAACGGTTTTGCTGACACAGTTTACTAATACTATATGTTATTTCCCAAAAGCAATCGTTGAAGTGAAAATGACAGTTCCCGACCAACTGCAGAATCAACAGGTAACCTACCGTATCACAAAAAAAATATTTCTTTTATAAAATATACACGTGCATGCATCAGTACTCCTTTCGGCGTCGTCATTCAAAAGAAAAGGAAAATACAAAAAGTCAAAGTCAACTTTATTATCTCTCGATATACGAGTATACAGAAAGACGAAACGGCGAAGCTCAGACCACAGAATATACATATAATTGAATTAAACCATCACGTGACCCGGCCATGTTCACATGCCAAAAATGTTTTTGGTCACGTGACATAGTGTGACTAGAAAAAGGGTATGACGTAAACGATTTATGCATGAGTTAAAGGAGAGGAAACACAAAACATGAATATTAACCATTTGTTGTACACTATACATGAGTAACCTAAAGTTCTGACTGCTAATGATGAGGTATCATTAGTCATCATAATAAGTTGCTGAACCTCTTATCAAGGCTGTAAAAAGTGAACATACATTACAATGCACCAAGTATTAACATGAAAAACGTATTAAATGCCCACATGGAAATGTTTCCGGTTACTAAGTTTCGTCAGTATTCGTCAGATCATAGCTGCTATCGTGTAACCGAAAGTAAGAGTTAAACTGTCTGGTGTAGGGTTTTTCTTTATACGTAATCATTCATTTTTTTGATTTGAACTAACAGTCCCTCTCAGTAATTGTTGCGATCTGCGACGGGATACGTACGTGCATTTGTTAGTTTAACCATGCAGATGCACTGCACTGTCACTTTCAAAGTCACTTTTATTCAGACAAAGACCTCGTAAGCACTTCTTTCTCATACAAAACGCATATTCTCCCGCCGATACGCATGGGTCGAACAACCAACACATGCTTCTGATAGAGAAAACATTACCACAGCGCCGATATTATTCAGCAAAAAGTGCATAGTACGTTTCAGAAATGCTATAAAGTTTTCTTAACATTCGACTAGTATTATTTTTAATACACGTGTGTCTTAGTAAACAATTCTTACGTAATGTATAAATGAAAGATCCAGAAATGCTTATCTTCACCCAGTTCTTTTGAGGTTATATGCATATTTCAATTGGCAATCTATCGAACTTTCAAATATGTATTTATTCCATCTCAAGGCATCTTTTTGGCTCTACGCACGTGCCTCGTACGCTGGAATCAGCCCCAAGGCGAATTCTGTCTGCAATGCAAGTTTCTTTTATCACGGACCCGGTTTTTAAAAACGTCCGACATATTTTTCCTCCTCTCGTTCAGAACATTTTGCCACGCACACATGTACGAACAGGTTGACTTTCCTTGCTCGTGCATTATTGGTAAGCCTTGAATCAACCTGAAGTCAGTAATTAAACAAAAAATAATGCAGGAAGCAGGAGCACGACGGTGACGAAGCGGTTAAATTACAATCCGCGGGACGAGCCCCTCTCACTCCCCCGTCAGGCCCGGCCTCCCCGTAACCATGTCATTCGCGGTGAGGCCGTGTGACACCGCGCCGAAAGCCATCCAGGCATCAGCTCTGCACATCATCACATTCAAAAGAGAAAAGAAGCGAAGCTCCAAAAAATGGCGGCCTTCAATATCTTATCAAGAGCCGACAAAATTATCTACAGGAATTTATCAGTGGCTTGCAGAGCTCATGTAAACGTCGCTTCACGTTCGGTGAATAAGGTTGGTGACATTTAAGGGGCGCTTGAATATGTGAATTAATGATTTGGGGAGCTGTGCGTCCTAGTGTTCATCCCGTGACCCCCCAACCATAAATAGATTATTTAATATTGCAATAACAGGGTCGCGACGTCATATTGTTTGCATTGCTTTAGCAGTATTGATTGAAATTGTACTTATCTGATTTTTTTTGGACTGGATATCGTTATATTAAATATGACACCTTGCCCTGTATTATTTCCTGGAACATTGAGTCACGTTTTATTTACGTTTATGCTAGGGTAATATCTTTAACAATATTTTAAAAGAGCATCGTTTATGAATTGTACTTTTATTTTTATGAGGTAGTAGTCTGAAGCGAATGTAATTATTTACCATCACAGAAAAACGGTATTGTATTACCTGACCTTGGTGAATAGTTGACCGGTGAATTAATTCTTCAGCTGGACTAATTTACTTAGGATATAGCACGTTTCTAAATGAATATTACTTTAGGCTAGAGGCTATACCTGCCAATGACAGTAAACCACCCTTTTTCCTATTGTCTCGTGCCGCTTTTTGTCTCGCGTGTGGCGCGTTTTGACCCCATTTTTGCACAACCAGAAACGCACTTTGTATTTAACGCATGCTCATTTTGTTTATATGGACGAATAATATTTTATAAAAAAATTACACATACACATATGTGTAGCGCAACTGCTCTAAAACGTGAGGCCTATCTATTTATATATATATAATATATATATAAAAACTGTGGTCCTGGCTAGCTCTCTGTTACCGAAGGTAACCTCAGGAATCTCAAAACTGTATTACCACAGAGGAAGATATGGGCAGGTATAAGGCGGTGGATTAACTGTTTATGCAGTATTTTAAAGAATGTTTAAAATTATTATCTACATATTATGCGTTTATTTTGTAAAGTGTTTGTATTATGGCCTTTAGATCCATTCATATAAGCAATGGCTTTGCAGGACTGCTGTGAGCCAGACAGGGGTGCTGTTTAGTAATCTTCATTGCCGCTGTACCTTCCACGGAGGTCATGTCCAATCTCCCTTGCCAAGTGACTTATCTTAATGAGATAGAAAAGTTCGTTTACTTCGCAACCGAAACCTGAATTATTCTAGTAATATAAAATAATCTAACCCCATAAAAATGAAAGTACTAGCATACCATAATTTAGGGAATCTTGGTCTTCGCAGTGGAAACAACGAGACGCAAATTCTGGTTTTTCTTTTCTTTTGGTGTCACCATTTTATTGTATTTATTGCTGAAAGAGCTCTACGCAGTAATTATTGTATCACTATGCAAGCAAATTGCCTGTGTGATATTAACCTGCACCTGATAAGCTACCAGAAATGCTACAGTATGAAGAACCGTGGCCCGCTAAGGGTTTAGTAGCCTAGGAAACTCTTATTAGTTCAGTTGTGTTCTGTAACACAGCGGAACGTTTTTTTCCTAGTCAGCTGTGAGGCCCATAGCTCTTAAAGGCATGGGAGGGGGGCACGGAGCACCTTTTAAGTCTTTTGTTAATATCAGGATCGGCCTCCAGGCCTCCAACAGTGTGTTTTGTTCTGTGTGCTGGTTAGAATGGGTTACACTCATTTAAACTTACTTTAATTTACCCAGCATTTTTATTTGTAGCTCAATATATGAGAACGTCACCCTCTTTCTTGTTCATAATTAGTGTTCTCATAATTGTATCATGGCTGCGATTTGAAAATCCTGGGGGAGCGTAGTAGGTAGTAAGTTAACCTCAAGGTAACTAATGTTTTATGAACAAGATTCGTGATCTGAAGTGGATTAGCCACCCGCACGCTTCTCCTGTTACTTCCCTTTACTGATTACCTTGACTAGTGAGCAGTACTGAGATATATGATCACCTTTTGTTGTTGCGTGTCTCTGAAGCATGGTTTAGTTTTCCCGGCTTAATTTGGTGTTGATGCATGTATTTCTCCACTTTCTTCAGATTTGTTGTTGTAACCTCTCTACGTCCAGCAACCGGAAAGCCCAGTTTTACAACAGCCCCTTTGATGCGGTGAAAGACATTCCTAGTGGCTCCACATTACTGGTGGGAGGTAAGCTGTGAAGTTTTCTTGACTCTCTGCAAAGACACTTTAAGCGGATGACGACCCTAACCCTCCAGTTCCCTTCCCCCACCCTCTCGCCCGAGGCCCATCCGCTGGCGATGTTTGCGGGGATTCATGTAACGGGCAGTTCACATATTTGCTGTATCCTCTTTCACGGGTTTGTCTGTTTGCTGTAAACATGTGCTACGAAAGCTGAGTGTCGACTGTGCTTAAGTCTTGCTATGTAGTTAATTTCCCTGCCTAGTTTTCTGCTATCACCCTCTCAAACTCCAGGGCTGGTGCATGCAGCAACCAGTTTCCTTTGCCAAACGGATCTGTACTGGATCTTCCTGTAGATCTGGTTATGTTGTCATAAGGGTGGTGCCATGTGACCAAAAGAGGTGGCCTGGACCTGGTGTCCGTTAGCCTAAACATCAGTATGAAAGGAACTTTTTGAAGTGGAATCTCCCTCCCCCACAGGGGGACTGAGGTATCTGAAATCTGGGTATTCTTTGGTTTCAGCATGGATCCCCTCAGCCAGCCCAGTATGCCCAATAAGCGATGTGCCCACTGTATATCTACTTTATACACTGACATGACTTCAGATTAGCCAGGAGGCCCACAAGCCTCCGATTCCGATACCATACTTTGGAGAACATCTGGTAATGATGTACATGAAGTGCACCTTCATAATGCAATTGTAATGCATTCATAGATCATTAACAAGCAGCACGTAAGTATACCTTAATATGAAGGTGCACCTAAATTTCTGTCAATGCATTACGAAAGTGCACTTGATGTAAATCGTCACCAATGTCTGCTATTGATGTATATTAAAGCTGCCATATCTTGTTCACTGAAAGTGTTATGAATGCAGCGATTTAAAGCATGTTAATGTGTACTTGCATGCTGCTTATAAATGTTCTATGAATGCATTATGAAGGTGCAGTTAATGTAAATCATTACCCAACTTCTTATAATGTTATTTTTTCTTTAATGGACTATGTCATTCATGTCCTAACTATGTTTGTTGACTACATTACAGTCTGACTGAGAAATGAGTCTTTGGATGTCCCTTTACCCTGTTTCGGATGTGATAATCCCATGTGTTCATATGGTAATGAGTCTGAACGGCAACTCTCTGATATTCCTGTCTTGTCTTGAGGGTTTGGTCTATGTGGAATTCCGGAGAACCTGATTAACAGTTTGTTGAAGACTGGTGTCAAGAGCCTCACTGCTGTCAGCAATAATGCTGGGTAAGGCATCACCTGGTTCTAAACTCCTATATTCTATCCATCCATTTTCTGTAGCTGCTTGTCCTATATAGGGTGGTGGGGGGTCCGGCGCTTATCCCAGAATCTGTGGGTGCAAAGAAGAAAGCAACCCAGGATGGGGCGCCAACCCATTGCGGGGCACATTCACGCCCCATCCACTCTGACATACACATCTATGTACAGTTTGGTAACTGCAATAAACCAGTTTTTAGACTGTGGGTGGAAATTGGAGTACCCAGAGAAAACCCCGTGAAAACATGGGGAGAACATGCAAACTTTGTTTACATAGAGCCATAGCAGAGACTCGAACCCTGATCCCAGACGGTTCAAATCCTGCACCCTCTCTGTTTATGCACGCAGAGTTTGCCTGATCTACCTGTGTTGGGTAGGTTCTTTCTGGATACTCCTGATTCCTCCTGCAGTACAAAGATATGCATTTAGGTATAAATGTGCATTTCTGTGAATTGCCTGTAGTGAGTGTGTATTACCTGTGATGGAATTGCATCCCACCCAGAACCAGATTATGGATGAAAATGAAAACAGAACTTTGAGGTTTATGCCTGCATTTGAACAGGTACCCCTCATTTGCTTGTTAACACTTGAAAGTGGAATTTGGTTATATTAAGGGTACAGCCATCTAGTGTTTATAGTGTCTGGTGGAAAATAGGTATCCCCAAAAATCTATTTCAGGTGCATGACAAAACACATTTTCTCTGAAACTACTTTACAAAATAAACATAAAACAATATTATGGAGGCACATATAGAAACCTCTATTAGTTATCAGTGAACAGTTTAATGATTTAAATGGACTTGTGTAGATTGTTCTCAGAGTTATCAAAACACAAGCCAGTTCGACTATATATTAACAATTAAAAATTGTGCTAGTTAGCTATCAAACTGACAATGATAAGTTGTTGAAATGAGTGATATGACGTAATCCATACAAACAACCGCCATGTATACAAATAAACATAAAACATAAATACTACTTAAATAAATTTCATAAAACTTAATTTCATTGGTCGATTTAGATGTCACACACTATCAGCAGTCAGAGGAGAACGGGCATATTCCATCTATAGTAAATAATCACAATCGTGAAAAAGTGGACATGAATGGTTTTCATCAGACACCGATGATATTTGGACAATGGACTAAAACTGCTCCAGGATCTCGTAAGTAGTATGCTTAGTTGTTATCATCTGGTGACGTTTGCATTCTGCTCTGCATTGTGGACAGCGTGATGCAGTGCACCTTCTGCTCCCATGCGCAGTGGTTGGCTGTGTCATGTGCTCCCATGATTGTTACGGCTGGAGCATAATTTAGAAGAAATTGCTGTGTGAACTACTCTGCTACATTTTTAGATGATTGTACTGGAAGATGGGTTTTAATTTGTGCCCCCGGATTGTCTGTTTAAGCCCATGCCTGATGCAAATGCTGCCAATTCTCGTTCGGCACAGTTTCGGCATATCGTATCTCAGGAATTTCTGCCTTTTCCTGCAATACAGCGTTGACACAAGCTCAGTGTAACACCCAATTTTATTCATGAAGTGGGGCTACATTTCTCACCTTATTCTGTTATGAAAAGGAAGCTCATTGCCCTGAAGTGACTTGACAGGTGGTGAACGGTTACTCTTAACCAGATTCATCTGGTTTGCCGATCTCTTCCCCCAGCATGGCAGGCAGGCAGGCTGCCCAGATGACGCGATGACTGTGCATCCTCATGTTCCATCACGTTCCATCATGGAGCTCCTCTGACTTGCAGCTGCCCGTAATCTGAGGCTTTGCTTTTTATAGCTTGCTTTCACTTTTACTGCTCCACTTTTAGCTCCTGCATTTTTCTGCGGAAAGCAAACCCTGGATGTGCATTCACTCCTACTTCACACACTTACTTCTACGATCTTCTAGAGTCTGCTGCAAACTGCCCCATATATATTTTTTTCGTTCCTTTAATGTAACTTTGATGTGCAGGTGGAAGCTCTGTTTTGCATTCATGACAGTCTGTCGGAGCTTGTTGTGCCAGTCGGAGGTTGAATAAAGTCATGGCTTAGGTTTTAGCCTGTCACCCAATCTAAAGGGACATTTCCATTTTCTAGAGCTTTCTCCCTCCCACCTGCCCCAATCATCCAGGCCTTTTTGATTTGCCATGTTTTATTGCACAAGAAACCCTGAAAGGTTGGTTAAATATTTGCAAAGAAATTGATATGCTATCACATTTTTCTCCTTTCTGGGAGTCAAGCTCTGGTGACCTCACACAATGGATAAGGATATAAAGTTTATTTCCATAAAGTAGGAGTGCAGCTATGTGGGGTGTAACCCTGTAAACCTGTTTCTCTTGTTTAAAAAGTTTCTTATAATGTGAATCATTACAGGACTGTCACAGAAAATTAGAATATTGTGATAAAGTTCTTTATTGTCCGTAATGCAATTAAAAAAACAAA
>JABFDZ020000044.1:27591085-27605433 GCA_019775955.2 Pollimyrus isidori | reverse complement strand
ATCGAAAAAAGTATCGTTCGGAACCGGTATCGAATTCAGGGTATCGGTATTGGTATCGGTATCGAATATTTTGGAACCATACCCAGCCCTACTCTGCACAACGTTTGTGCCTCAGTAGTTCTGGTCTTGACTGGACTTCTATGTGTCCAGGGTTGATGACTTCGGACTTGGGCTGCTCCTCCAGACCAAGCAGATCAAACGGATGATCTCGTCCTACGTGGGGGAGAATGCGGAGTTTGAGCGCCAGTACCTCTCTGGAGAGCTGGAGGTGGAGCTCACACCGCAGGTAGGGCACCTGCTTAAAGCACGCGCTTCCCTCTCGCCTGCAGCTGCCTTTCTTTCATAGCTCTTCCTCTCCAAGGCTGGGGAATTGTGGGAACTGGCAGGAGAAATGGAAATGAGTTGGAGCAGTTTAGATCAGCATGCCGGGCATGTTTCTTTACAGGGGGGGGGGGTGTATTGCCAGTTTAGCGCGGGTTTTACTGTACATGTGCAAGTCAGCTCTGCCTGAAATAAATATTCAAACAAGAATGGTTTAGAACATGTATGATGTTTGCTACTTTTAGATGTGGACTTTCATTTGACTACATTACAAGCGCAGTGTTTCTGGGGTTTCTTCTCCTCCTACCTCGTGTTGCCGCATGTTAGCCGCTCCAGGCACAGTCCGTTGTGGCGATTTCAGTAATTTGTAAAAAGCGGAGTGGAGTCATGCCTGTTGTCATAGTACCATTGGTGGTTTATTTCTAGTAAAGGGTTCAGTTCTTGCAGCATTTACTCATAGCTGATTATTTATATATCATTACTAAGGCGTTTCACTAAAATATAATCATCAAAGTTGAGTCAGACTTTTGTAGCATCCAAAATATGGATTGAGTGAAATAATGAAGTAGGTTTACATCTTAACAGCACTTTGACATGGGTTGAGGTTTTAATGCTTTCTGAGTGGATTTACAGTGACGGCTTTTCGTCAGGGCACTCTGGCAGAAAGGATCCGTGCTGGTGGGGCGGGGGTCCCGGCTTTCTTCACAGCTACCGGCTATGGCACACTCATCCAGGAGGGGGGGTCACCCATCAAGTACCACAAGGATGGAAGCATCGCCATCGCCAGTGAGAAGCGGGAGGTGAGACTCGACATGACCTGTCGTTTCTCTCACAGGAAAGGCTCACTGTCATGGGAGTAGGTCGGCTCTCTGGTACCAGGAGTGCTCACTTGCAGTGTTTTTGTTGTCCCCCCTGCGGAGGTGCCTAGATGCCCCTCATGTGCTCTGTTGCTGCTTGCAGGTGCGGGAATTCAACGGAAGACATTACATCATGGAGAGAGCCATCGAGGGCGACTTTGCCCTGGTCAAAGCCTGGAAGGCCGACCGAGCCGGAAACATCATTTTCAGGTGTCGCTGGATTCTGACTCAGGTTCCCTTAGCAGTGGAGTCAGCGGGGGGCATCAGTTATCTGATACCTTGCATTATTAACCACATCCCTTATTGTAAGCCTGTGGGTTCTGGAAAGGCATTATTCTTCTGGTCCTGTGAGCCTTCTGTCATACCTCCTTTGTAAGCAGCCTGTGATGGAAGGTCTTTCTGGGGTCCTGCTTCTCCAGGACCTGCAGGCTATGTGCTCACTGGCTCTTGGACTTATCAGAAAACAAGTAAATAACAGCAGTTTTGGTTAAAAACATTGAAAGCTAGTTACAGGTTTACCTGTGGGAGGATTGCCCATCTTCAGGTGCTTAATGGAGTGCCTTCTCTGTGTAAAGTAATCGCTAGGCCCCCCACTTGTACTATATTTATATTGCAGTAGGTGGTTTCTTTTGGAAATGAGTGTCTTATTCTAGCTATTGAGCTGAAAAAGGATAACATCTCCTGGCACTGTGGTTGGGTTTATAAATAGATTAAAGTAGAAAACATTACATTGCTTTCATTTGCTATGCAGTCATCGTTTTGGTGAACTCTGTGTCGGCTTTGTGCATTTCTCCATTGTCACCACTAGGTCGCAGTGTTTCCTTTCTCAAAGTGCTCTATTTTACGGCTGTCAGGCCACCGCCAGAAAAAGCTTTCTCGGAGAAGTGTATAATTTTGACCTCCTCCCCCCCCCTCCCCCCTTCCCACCGTCTGTTTGTGGAATTTCACACTATGTCTCCATTTTCTGTTTTTACCCTAGAAAAACGGCAAGAAACTTCAATCAGCCCATGTGCAAAGCAGCCAAAGTCACAATTGTGGAGGTATGTCGACATTCCATGCATACTGTGGGTTTTGAGTTCACTTAATGTCTTTGCAGTAATGTGGCCACAGGCCGGGTGGATATAAATTTCCCAGAATTTCTCATCTGACAGGAGTGTGGGTTCTATTCTTGAGTTGCAAAAACTTCATATCATCCTTCGCTTCTGCTATAGCCTATTTTTGCTTCGCTTGGTAGGTCTCTGTAGCGAGAATTTAAGGCTGCTCATATGAGTAATTATGCAATTACAAATGCATTGTATGCTGTACACACCTACTGTAAAAGGACTCACTTTTCTGGTGATGCATTTGATGGTGAAGGTGAACATTTCTTTGTGCCATAAGACATTTTTGTGCATTTTGTTCTCAAGTGATCTCCCTGAATTTCCTGGAGTTCCATGTTTCAGATGCCCCCAGCCTTTCAGTGCCTGACTTGCATACTTCTAGCACAAATGCTACTAATAAGCATTAAACGGCCAGAGTTGCTGTGTGGCCAGTTCACGTGTTTAAGTGTTTTTTTTACCAGGTGTCATTATTATAACTAGCAGGGTGGGGGCATCTGTTTGACACACATAACAATAATTTAACAATAAAAATATAAATTGAAATGAAAATATTAAGAATGTTTAAGTAGCTGGGTCATCCCTCTGAACTCCACATCCAGATTTGGAGTTAATAAGAATGGAGTTATGGAATAATATGTTTGTCTGCAGCATATATCTATTACAGTAATAATTTCTCATTGTGTTTTAAAATTGAGAAAAATTGGACATCTGGAATGTGGCCAGTTTTATAGCGTAAAATAAGTAACGGGGTGCCCTGGTTTGGCCCTAACCCACGAAAACAAAATAAGGACATGAAAGGTAAATATGTCAAGCTGTAGCCTTGGTGGTGAGCTTATGTCCCGACAGTGAGGGCTGGCAGGACTGCAGGCAGCGGAGGGCTGGCTCCTATAAGAACGCCTGGGGGACTGAGCAATGCGTTATGTCTCAGGCTGGCATGTTCTTCGCTGCCTGTTTAACGGAGGAGGCTGAGCGACAGATGGCGATGCCGTGCGCAGCGATGGCCGCGTGCTGAACAGATACCCCTGCCCACGGCGAATTGCGCTGCTCACAGCTTTACACATCGAGACACGCGGATCTCCTCTAACACCCTCCCAGATTTCTTTGATACCGGTCTTGGAAACTGAGGGGCCTAAGGAATTGATAAGAACTTGCGACTTGTGTGTTTCTATTCGTTTTATCATACAACATAGCTAGAGAGTATATGAGATTTTCATTAACATTTTTAATGTAAAGAGAAAATTACAATCTTCTTTTCAATAAACAAATGAACATTTCAGGATTGTGGTGAATATCCATCATCCATAAGCAGTTGTGCTGTGGTGGGCCTGGAGTATGTCCTGGAGGCTGGGGACACCATAGATCAGGGGTGTCCCACTCCAGTCCTGGGGGGCCTGGAGCCCTGTGTAACTGGCTCATAGCTCTGCTTCCTTTAATTCCTCAGTGTTGCAGGAAATCACTACATCCTTAAAAAAGTGTCAACATTTGACAAATGTATTTTTAAAAACAGATGATTTCTTGCAACAATCATATTTGGGAATGTCAAACAGACTGCTCCGTAAGTTGATATATGGTATACATTAAACATAATAAATTTCTGATGTTTACTATACATTATTAGGAATATCTGTCACGCTTTGGTGTCGGTGGTGCGGCGAAATCAGGTGATCCAATCCGGGAGTACGGGAAACGGGGTTTATTGCAAGGCAACATCCCAATACAGGAAACCTTTACGAACATAAACTAACATCAGTGAACTTTAATGCCGCAGACTTGATATACAAAATGCAGCCAGACCGAAATGAGAGACAGGTGAAAACAATCAGGGAAAAACACTGGGTAATGAGGTGGGCGTGGCACACACGAGGATCGTCCGAAGCGGGGCGTGACAATATCTGTATATGTTTGATTTTTTTTTTGCATAAGTTAATAGAATTTTTTAACATTGCTTATTTTGTTGAAAATGGCAGGAAATAAGACTAAAGTAAAGCTGGGACAACATTTTCATGATGATTATTTATTTCATAGCTCCGCTATTGAGGTATGGACCATAACCACTTACCAACAGTGAATGTTGCCGACTAGCTTCCATACATACGGAACAGACCCTCTATCTTGAAGGTGCATCAAAACCCAAAGCATCTTCTGGCAAGTCTGAATCTGTAACCCCTAAACCGACCAGTGTGTAAAATGCAGCGTGGCTATAAATCGGGTGCCGTTCCTTAACACCCGTGTAGAATATGGTGGAATTTTGCCACAGTACCGTGTGTCATTTTAATAAAAGCATTTGCTAAATGCTAGCAAAATGTGAATAAGCTCAATCTGTGACAAAAGGCTGGAATCAGAGTCCTTTCTCTGCTACATGTTGTCCAAACAATTATGGGCGCCAAGAGGGTCACTGTCTCATGCTAACAGACTGAGAACCTTCAACCAGCCATGTAGGTGGTAGCAACTTAATGTGCCAAATTTGAAGCACTGCATTGTTCAGCAGGAGGAATATGATCTTCCGTGCAGTTTGGGCGGTCTGGGAATGCATTCCTCCTGAGGGATTTTGGAGAATGTAAAAATGCCTGCTGACTCTTCCAGCTTGTTTCATTACAGTGGGAATTTCCTGCATGCTGAATATGCATGTTTGTTTTTGTTTCAAACACATGGGTTCATGGTATGTTGACCATGTTGCTGCATGGCTGTTCATGTTCTGCAGAAAGCCGTCCCTGTGCCAGCAGGGAGTCCCCCTAACGGCGATTCTGTGTCTTTTGTGGCCATAGTTATTACATCTAAGTACATTGTGTTCAGTCTATAAATAGAGGAACAAAATGCCCCTTTTTGAATTAGCTCACTGCCCCTCCCACTCCTAGGATTGTATGTGACTGTAGATAGAGAATGATATTACTGATAGGAATAATTGCAGACTTCGTTTACTCCATGTTATTGTAGGGTTAAAAGTACCTCAAATGATAAATGAAAGTTGAATCCAGAACAACATTTTTTGAACAGCAGCCCTAATTGCTTAAATTTGAATTGCCACCTGTTGGGTTCTGCCTTTAAGGACTGCGACCATCTGTTGTCTTTGGATAGCAAGGTGTGTACTTACCATTATGTGGGAAATAATAATTTATCAAAACCAGCGCTCCCCTTTGCAACTTATTTTTGAATTCCAGCGTACCAACAATATTTCAGAGCAGGAAAAAGCAGAGTCATAGTAATACGGAGGCGGGGATTTCGGGTCCAGACAGTACAAATGCAGACCAAGATTTTGTTTCGACCAACCAGTTGACTACTCTGTGACACTTTATACTTAACTGGTTGGTTGAAACAAAATCTTGGTCTGGATTTATACTCTCTGCACCTGAAATCTGCACCTCTGAGTAAATATAATGCTGATACACCTATACAGATGTCTGCACTACTTTTTGATTTCATCTTTTGACTAATAGACTTTAAGTTCCTTGCTGATACCCCAGTCCTGAGGCAAGGTGACCTGTTATCAAATTTAATTCTTTGTTATAGTTATTAAGCACCGAGGATTCTGATGTAGTGACGGGACTTGGCAAATTGTTTGTTTCGCCATAATAAATGCTGCTTAAGCAGCAGGATAAAATGGATCCTGAAAATGTTAAAAGTACTGATGGGGCAGGTAATGCTTCAAAACCTATGGCTGCTAGGATTGCCATATGTTGTTAATTACACACAGGAATGAAACACTTTGGTTATTTGTTGGTTTGCTCCAGGCAGCAATTGAATTGCTCCAGGCAATAATTAACAATAAATAGTAATCCCATTCAAAATTCATGATGTAGAGTTATCTCTCCAGTGGACACTGTAAAGGTCATTGCAGAAGTTGCTTGCCTTTCCATAATTTTTGTTGGTTATCCTAATATACCAAAAAAGCAGCTTAACCAAGCATGTTGTTTTGATTTGCAGCCACTTGTTTGTACAATCTGCCCTGATCATGCCCCCCTTTGCCCTGATCATGCCCCCCCCCCTCTTTTGGTGCACCCCTAGGTTTTTGTGATACTTGTAGTACTCGTGGACCATTGGAAGATTATTTGAGATTTGTTCATGTCAACAGTTACCTGTCCACATCTCAGCTGCTCTTATAAAAATGTCCACACTCTTGCATTTTTCTTTTTTGATTGTGCAGTTCATTTAGCGGCCTTATTTACCACATTCAGTGTTACGCAAGGGGTTTGCATGGCTGTGAAGAGGTGGAAATCCATGAAAATCAAAATCAGAAATTTTGTTGAAGTTGTTTGGAAGCTTTTTTCCATCTCTTTCTGGAGCTGTTTTTCAGAATAGGTCTGCATACCAGATGAACACCTTTATCCTCTCCTTTGTTTAAATTGCAGAGAAACTAACAGTAGGAACATGAATGGGTATTTTTACTTCTCTGTGTTGGCGGCACTCCGTCAGTTAATATGTCTTCCCAGTCCTGTCAAGGACCAGGGAAATTCTTATTCTGTGTTTTGAGGCTGCACTTCCTGTCTGAATGCAGTAAATATTGGAAGACTTGTTTTATTTTCAGTTTTCACCAGATTGTACCAATATCATTTAATGTTACGACGTGTTGAACATGTGGCTGGTTTTCTCTGCATTCACAATGAGAAAACCAGTTGCAATTGTGTTTTGTGTCCTAAAGATCGTCTGATCTGTAACTCTAGGAGTCTCATTGGTTTTTGCGCATGCACGGGCAAATTAATTTAAAGAAACACCTTCAATTAACCATATAACTAATGCATAACACACATTGAACCACACAATAGGAGAATATCTTGCACAAATGGAAACCGTTGAGATGTGTCCTTATGTCCTCTTTCCTGTTTGTATTATATTTGCATTAAATGCTTGTTATTTTAGAATGGTATTTTTCTGTTGAATAAAGTTTTAAAAAAACATGGAGGGGAATTAAAATAGTACTTCACTGAATGAGAGAGAAGTTTCACTGGGTAGATAAGATTAAAAAAAGTATTGATTGGCAACTTTACTAGTGGCCTGTCAAAGACAGAGAAGGACGTAGTGTGTGGACAGGTGACGTGCAGTTAATGCTCTGTCACCTGTAATGTGAACAGCGGCAGACGTGGCGAAGAATGGTTTAGATCTGATTGTCTACCAAAAAAGGGATTGTAGCCCACATATCCCACATTGATGCCACAGGGGGCGGCCCAAGCACCATGTCAGTGTCACCTCTGGATGGTAAAATAGCTGCCGTCATGGGCGAAACACCCCCGACAGCAATCACTCCAGATGGTGACACTGACAGTGCAGCTCCCTCACCATGGATAAAGAGGGTCTGTCAGGAGGAGGTAAGATACTTCTGTGGTTGCACTTTACTCGCTGCAGCAAGTAATGTGTGTTGTATGCCAGTCTATGTGTAAAAAATACCATTCTATGTATAACAATGTGCATACGCACAGTTCACGCACAAAACTATCCATATGCAAGGTTGGTAATTGAGACCCCAGATGTAAATCTGGAAACTAGATAATCATGCATGTATCTGAAGCAGTGTGTTTTCATGTGCACTTAAATTTCTCACCAATGGTCATTGTTAATCCTTTTGTATGTGTGTACGTGCACATGCATACATGTGTTGGTACGAATATACTTCCGTTTCATGCTTTTATTAGGTCAGAGGAACATGGTACGAAGTTGATGGCCCCTTGGCAACTATGCATGACAACGTCAGTGGCCCATCTGTGGTAAAAGTCTGGCCAATTAGCAAATGCTTTATAGTGCCGAGGGGGCATTAACTTCATTCCCAGCTTTTTCTGCTGAGCGACAGAAATAGTCTGTGATATATGCAGGAAGAATAAAAATGAGGGAACCGCTCCACACTGCTTAGTGGGTCCCAGGATTTTAAATCCATGTATTTTCACCGCACCAAAGCAAATGTTTTGATCTTGCATGATCTTCGAAAGGAGCTTGAAATGATCCATGTTCTTTCGCAGGCACACTTCTGCTTATGTGCATTGACGTCATGATTTGAATCTTTCCTTTCCTGCAGGACCACGCTTGTCACACGCTTCCTCACTTAGGGAGAATGATGAGCACATGGACCAGTTTGCTGTATTATGGGCGTTTTGATACTTCAGTCCTTTACCCTACACCCCACTTAGTTTCTTGGGCTGTTTTTCAATGCACAGAGAGTCCAGCCTCGAAAGAATCCTGTACGTCTCGCATCCTCTAGCAATCCTACTTCTTGCAGATGCTGGCAGCACAACCCTTTAAGCATCTGTCTCTTCTCAATCCCGAAAATTGGACCGGATAGCATCAAGGATGCATGTGTGATGTGTAGCCGTAGCTTATGATGCAGGCATTCCTTACCAGGTGCCTGGAATGAAATCACTAGTCCAGAGGATGAAATATATCTCAAGGACTGCGTAATTGTATGGAAAAACTGTGTTTTGCAGCTGACACAATATGGTACATTCATATATTCACAGTAAACTGTATTTCTGAGTTTTTGCTGTGCCCTGCCCTCCACTTTATCAAGCTCACAGCAAAGGTTGTTGAGGCTCATGTAATGCCTTAAAGACAACTTGGTTTCCATTAGGACTCATGTTAGGAAGGGTGACTGAATTGTTTTGCACAGTAAAGTGGTGAGCAACATTAGCATTCTGGAAGGCAGTTTAGATAAACAGAAAATGTTAAAATTACTGAGGTGCCCACATGGTTGCCAGGCAACAAGTCTCTGCACTATAGATTTGTAGCCTAATTCCCGTTATCTCAGGTATTGTACAATGGAGAAACCCCAAGATGCATTGTGGGAAATGTTGAAGATTGATTTAAAGCAAAGTATTAGTTGTCTGGGCTGTTGAAGTCAAACGCAGTGGTTGTCGCTCTTTGGATGGTGTTTCTGGGCAGCTAAACTGGACAGTTGTCATGCATTAATTGCCTGTTGATGAAATTCAGATGTGTTATTTCCCCACTTGATACATTTCTGAACATGGATTATTCTCTGTTGGTTGGAAAGTGTATTGCCAAACGGTTATTTTCTTACCTGATCACAAATCTAGACTTGCGCAACACCTTGACTTGAGAATCAGTAGAAGAAAAAATAGTAGGGTTTAGTAGCGTTGATTCAATATCATTTTTATGGTGTGGAGCATTGTGCAAATTCTGTGCTTCAGCAAATGATTTCAAGTGGCCAGTTGTATTATTGATAGCTTTGCTTTTATATGAAGAAAAGCCCTGTCCTTCCTCAGACTCACTCTGGTGAATGTCAAAGGCAGGTCCATTGGCAGTTAATGGAATTGTTTACTATGTAGTTTTGTAACTTGCACAGGGAGTATAAACGATGTCACACTTGGGTTTACAGTTGAGTGGTATGTCAGCACTCAAAACCACTCATAGGTTGCTGGGTTCGAAAAGGCTGGAGAGCTGTTTGCTCTCTTTGCTAGGCCGAATCTCGGGGGCGGTCAAACAAAACTTCACTGTACTTGGAGACGACATGGGGAGCAGTCAGAAATAATTGAAGGTTTGACAGAATGTTCCTGTAAGCGCTTCAGATTTGCATAAAAGGCTTTTAAATATGACGGTGGTATGAGAAGGCAGCCACACTCTCCTCAGTCACGCATAACTTGTGTGCACTAAGGGTAATTATACAGTGTGGCACATTACAGAAGATGGATTGAGAGAGTCAAAATGCACCCTGTTGCATAACCTGAGGAAAGTTTTGATGTATTTAAACTTTGAAGCTGGAACTAAGGTAATATTGGAAATTTCCTGCAGTGACCAGGCCCAGCATCCTGCGTCTGGGTAATGACGTTTTTCTGATTCGTTACATTGTTCTGAAGTTGATACAACAGCTTGTATCTTTACCTTGAAAGTGCATGCTGTTATGGGTGTGTATTCTTATCTGTTATTCTGAGTAAATGCTATGTAAATTACAAGTGATCTGTTTCCATATATTGGTGTGTGTTGTGTTTTTGATTTTTGAGAACAATACTGGAGCAGTGGACTGTATTATGAGTTGTCCCATCTCTCTTTGAAGTGACACATCTGTGCATATCAGAGACTCACTCTCTCTCTTTAGTTGAGTCATATACTTCTTAAGCAGGTTGGTCTGTTTCATGGACTCAGTATTTTTATCTGCTTTAAAAATAGTGACTGGATAAAGATGTCTATCTGTGCTGTGCTTTTACAACTTCTATACTTTACTGTCAACTTCTATACTTCTATACTTTACACACATTGTTAATATTAAAACTGATAACTGTTCATTATTCTCTGTTTGGAAATCTTCGAAGCCATGTATGGGGCTGATAGTGTTGTGATATGGTATCAAAAGCATAGCACACTGTTTTGAAGGATAAAACTGTCTGATTTCAACTTCAAGCCTACAGTGTCTGACGTGGTCCATCTGTCTTCCGTCTTGCATTTACTAATGGAAACTGCCAAAGCACTTTTTTCATCTCTGTATATTGAGTCACTGTTTTCAACATGAACTAGACCTCGGGATTTTGACTCATCATTACCTCATCCAGCATTAAACAAATGTTTCATTTATCTCTCCAGATTCTGCATTAATCATTTAAGGCATTTTGTCTGCCTTTATTAGTCTATTATACCTTTTAAGGCAGAGAGTGTTTTTTTTTTCGTCCGTTTTCGCAAGCTGCAGCAAGGAATAAGCCAGGATGGAGCGCCAGCCCATCACAGAGCACACGCACCATGCGCCTATATGGACAATACAATTCACCTTAGCATGTTTTTTGGACTGTGGGGGATATTGGAGAGCCCAGAGAGAACCTCATCATGCCACCGCGTGTTCTGTATTTTAACGTAGAGAATTAGGCACATTTTCTAATGTCAATTAAGATAGATGGTGCAGATAGTCAGTCATATGTTTAAAGCTTTGTAATCTAATGTGTTTGTTTATGGACATTAAGTAAGTGTAAGTGACACAGCTTGTTTTATGGACTTGCCTTCTGAGCTGGCTGGGTGGCTGAGTTCATTTGTCTGCCACTTAAAGACCACAGAGCAACCAACTTAACTACATGAGAAAAGCATCCTGTTCTTAGTGCACAGAAAATGTGCATGCAGTTCAGCTTGTACTTTTGTGGGTACCGGTACAACATTCCAAATGAGGTGTACCACCGTGGCCCACACTAAGGAACTTTGATTAACCAGGTGGTGGTGATTAAAAACATGATATTCATATTCTCAATAACTTGGAATTATGGTATCTCTGTCATGGTGTCTGGGTGTCTGGTCTCACGGTTTGCCATTGATTTCCCTCCTGAGTCAATTCAATGCCTGACCCTGTTCTCCTCGCATCTTCCTGTGTAATTCATTTGGCATCAGGGTGTCAGACTGTCCCCGGTGGGCATTTCTTCAGTTTGTTTTTATGCCAATGTCATTCTTGTGTTTTTTTTTTTTTTTTTGTGGTTGAGCTGGATTTCAAGTGTAGAATCTGTACTTTTAATAAAGAAAACATCATCTGTATTATCCATAGCATTTGCATCCACCTTGCTTTGTTCAAGAAGTATTATGATGTTAATGTGAAGCAGCTAATTATATAAAAACTGTCATGAAAAAAGCCATAGAAAAATCTGAACTCTGGACTAAACCCACTCGAATATCTTCTTGGATACTCTGTGCCTTCAGAGTGGTTTGTCTATTTTTTTCACATATTTTCTGCTTGAATTTATTTCTCGAATGTCTGCAGGAGAAGCATTTGGGTAATTTTTGCTTCAGCGCTTACATTCTCATGTCATCATTAAAAAGCCTCTAAGGGTTGCCGCAGGGACAAACAGTGCTGTTGTGATCCAAGCAGCGGAGCTATACGTTTGGAAGCTGGATGGATTTATCAGTCAGAAATGCCATTTGCTGGCACACATGCACACACACTTACCATCACTTAAAATGGCATAAATCAGAAAACTGCATTCCCCCGCATCCTTAAACATGGCATCGCCTTTAGGGTACAGTTGTTTGGACCACTGGGTGAACATGGTCCTCCAGAATGGTTCGGTCATCCTTGAAAATGATGCACCCATCTAGAACAAGTAATGGGCCTAGGGAATGCTATAATATTACAGCCCAAGCCATCATTGATTGAACTCTGGGTACGCAACAGTCCGGGTATTTCTCCCGTATGTGGGAAAGACGTGAAGTTCTGAAGGTGGATTCATACATGTTTCACATTTCCGCGAGACTGCATTGCTGGTGCCATTGAAATGGACTTTCTTGATGGGCACAAATGACCAAAGATTTAGCAGCCTAACCATGAATATTGATGCCGGGGAGCTCCTAACATACATTTTTGGTGGAAACAGGAGAGTCGATGTGTGCATTTAATTCTGCAGTGAGTTAGGCAGCTGTGGTTTTATGTATTTATGATTGGGGACACATTTTTATTGGGTGAGGGGGACGCCAGTGTCATAGCGGGTGAGTTTTTCTTGTATTATACTTGTTCGAATTACTAGAATGTTTATGAATAACACGTAGGGCGCAGATGCGGTGTTACTTTAGTTTATTCTGTTTGTTTATTCCTACAGACCATAGTACAAGAGGTGCCCCCAGTGCATTAATAGAGTGAAAGTGCTTCCTATTTACATAAACATAAGCATATTCGTTCTCTGAAGGCGACTTTATAGCAATGCGCGTGCAGTCGATAGCTTCGACTACATTGTAAAAGCCGGATGTCGGTGCAAATTGTGCTTTAATATTTGCCTGTTCAACCACAGTGTAAGGAAATTTTAGATATCTGGGTGACAAGTGGATTATGCCGTCCCATACAGCTGGCATGGCGTGACTCAGTGTCGACTGAGAAATACCCGGTCGGTTCGCAAGTTCTCGCTGAAAAGCACCCGTGGCTATAAACCCACGAGTGAACAGAACTTGTAAAGCAACAGGTAGCCTATAGCACAATTCCTCATCGTATGCTTTTGTAATGCTGGCCCCAGTTTAGCACATAGCTCCAAAAGGATTGCTCTTGGAAATCTGAATCGACTTAAAACCCAGTTATCATCGTAGGCCAGAGATCATTATATGATCCCTGAATACGCGCTCTCTTCTAATTCTTATAATACAATAACGCGAGAGCTACCATAGTAGTTGTAATCGATCGATCATTTTCTGCACCGTTTTATGTTACGGATTGATTAAATACAGGTGCTGTACATTTGTAAACAACATGCAATTAAGGTTGGTGTATTTGATAAAGTCAGTGTCATGATTGTGAGTTTAAAAAGGGAAACCACAGTAGCAATCACTTGCCATTGAGTGGCGTCCGTTTTCAAAACTGAGCAGAAATGTGCATACGCCATGTCTGGAGCTGCCGTGACAATGTACGTAGCGGTACGCTAATTTCCATTTTTATACATCTCGACATGAGCGTGAAAATGGCCGTACACAACATTTTCATGTGTACGCATCGTTTATACATGAGGCCCCTGGTCACAGATGCATCAGTGAGATGCACACCAGCAATCTTTCCTCTTTTGAACAGTGATATGACTCCCATTATGTTGTGTGGCATCAATGTGGGATATGTGGGCTGCAATCCCTTTTTTGGTAGACATTCAGATCTAATAGCTGTGCTATTGCTCTGCTAATTCAACCTTTACGCTACGTTCTTACTGATGAAATGTACGATTGGTGAATATTGGTCTCCAAGCCACGTACATATAGGCGTTAAACCTCAAACACTGTTTTGGCCAGTGTTTCAGTTTCATTGTATATGTAAAAAAACAAAAAAACTGCATCATAACAATCATAGTGAGCTCAGATCCTGTGTACTCTACCACTGAGTCTGATCGCATATTGGTAGCAAACATCCTTATAACCTTCATTATTTTTTATATTGATCTGAATTTCCTGGAAAAAGTGCCTTAAATGCTAAGGGGAGACTTCCAGAGGCAGTTTCTGCCTTTGGTCTGAAATGATTTTGCACGTTGGATGTGTTTCTACCAATACAGCATATCTGTTTTCAGTATTATACAGCCAACAGACTGTCTTGTTCTTATCAACTGGTCTCTTTCTCACAGTGTGTGTTAGGCTTGGGCGGTATCCAATTTTTGATACCGTCAAACCTCCTCCTTATTTTACCCCGGTATACGGTATTACCGTG
>JABFDZ020000044.1:27578763-27590985 GCA_019775955.2 Pollimyrus isidori | reverse complement strand
AACGGTATTGAAACTGATACCGTTGCTATTTTTAGATCCCGCGGTATACCATAATACCGTATTACCGCCCAAGCCTAATGTGTGTGTAATTTCTTGGGAATCCAAAATGTTCGCAAACTACTTGTTTAAGTGACATGGGAAGGTCTTTGCGCTCTCCAGCACTCCTGAACTACTTTTCAGCAAATACTATGAAATAATCGCGATACATATTGAATAGGCAAACAAATACTGGTATGATATCATTGCAGCAGGTCTCTGCCAGTTGCCATCTGTTCTGCTTATTGCTGCAAATCAGAAAATAACTGCCTTCATCTCTGTCAGACTTTCTTGTTCCTTGAAACCTAATGAATTTGCAACCAGACCCTAGTCCTTTTATAAAAAAGTCTTAAATTGGATAGATACACAATGCACTGTCATTTTGTGAACCAAGTAGGCATTAGGGATCAACACTTTAATATGCCTTCTCACCATGAATGCAAGGCAGTGTCTTTCTGTTTTTGCCCCACTAGAGTTTTTAAACGAAACTTAAGAAAAGGTGGAGCTAAGATTAAGGTAGACCTTAGGGAGCAAGAAACTATCATTGGAACAAACAGTATGCTTGATGCTGGGTTTTTTGGACAGGTAACAGTAAAATACATTTTCTTTGCATTATGAAAATGATACCAGTTTAATATAAAAAATTTCATATCAAAAACCTGTACTGCAACAGAATTCTTTAACAAGTGTGAAGTGGGCAGAATGTTTATCAGCCATGACATTATAGGTCTGATCTGTAGACCTTACAGGCAGCACCTGTTCTTCCCTCCCTGTCTGCTGTTGTAATCTAATTTTGGTTCTCATTATCTGCTGAGAGTGTTATTGTCATAGTCATTTATCTGCATAAATACAGATTCTCTCCTCTTGCTAGACTTTGGGGGGGGGGGGGTATTCGCTGGTTTGCATTATTGCATTATTTATGTAAAGGGACCTGGCTAGCAAACGTTTTATGTTCCAGCCGCATCGATGTCTATAACCCTGTGCTCACTGTAATCTGGCCACTGCGGAATCGATTACTGCATTACTGCAGTTAGGTCTATCGGTGCTTTGATCTCCATATAATCTCCAAACCAGATGTCAGGGGTGCATTGAATAGACCAATCAATCACTAAAGATCAGCCTTTAATTAGCACGGCTCTCATAGAAGGAGCCGGAACACTTTTAAGAGTCTGCTGCCAGTCACACTTTACCACTACTCTTGGATTTTTCTTCTTGTGTTTCTCCTGTTTGATCTTGATAAAAAAAGGAAAAAAACAGCTTGGTTTTGATTGAATGTCAATCCGGGGTGTTGCATCTCTGGCTGTGTAGGTGACATGCAGTTGAAGTACTATATGGCCCAATGAATTGTGGACCACGATAGCAGGGACCGGTCTCTTGCTGCACCCCTTGCTTTGTCTCTTATCATAATGCCAGTTGATGGATTTTTTATTATTCTGCAAATGTTCTGATTATTAATGATTGATTGTATACAGGGAAACTATGTTTAAGTGTTTCGCCTTACAGTACATCTCTGCAGTACTGTAACTTACGTCCAAGTAGTTTATTCTGAGCTCAGTTTCACTGCTGGGAATCTTGCGAGCAGTGAAGCTGACCCAAGAATCATTAGACATCCCAAACTGCAAAGACACCTTGTGTCTAGCTTCATACCTCAGTTACCTAATTAGGTGAATCCAACCGTTCATTCATCCATCCATCTTCAAACAACTTATCGTGCTCTGGCTGGTGGGTCCTTTAATTAATGATCCATCTAATTCCACTAAATGCATGCAGGGTTTATGTCATTCTCTGATAATGATTGCAAGATTGTGTAGAGCTGCCCAGGACTGAACAGCTAATAGGCTATTACACCAAACTAAGTTAAAATAATGACCTTCTGATAAATGTAGATGCTTATCGATAACTTCAGTTTACAGTGTCATCAATTGTATGGAGCTCATAAGCTTGATACCCTCCACATTTTTTGTCACGTTCAAATGCCATGAATGTGGCAGTATAATGGGTGGACACATCAGAATAATGTTTTATTGTCTTTCAAAATGCAAGCTTAATGTTGTAAGTTAGACTTTGATTGTTGCTGTATGTGGGTGTATGTGTCTTCCCAAAATTGCCACTTGTTTTTTTTTCCCTTGCCTAGTGCTTGTGTTTGATTGTGGATGTGGGTAGCAGAGACTTGGGTGAGACTCTGGACAGTCTGATGGCCAATTTGATGCCGTGAAACGGCAGCCAACACTGCTCTGTGGTCCTAACAAGCATAGTGTGACTAAGATGACCTGACCTTCATTCAGTGACAATTTAATTTGAACCACGCCTGCACCCGCCCCATCCCCAGTGCGACATCCAAAAAGTTGCAGGAGTCAGGTGACTTTATCACTGACCAATAAGCTTCCATTATGGCCTTCCCATCGGCAGCGCTGTTTATGGGCTGCATCACCTGTCGCGCTTTTTGTCAGGTGGTATCCTGGCCACAAATAAACAGGGATTAAGCAGCCTTGCCTCAGTATGTCTGGCTTTGTGCAGCTATGGCTATGCAGCATCATGTCAGGGAGTTGCAGACAAATGCACTGTTAGCCTTCGCACCCACCCGGGGGTGTCTTTCTGCCTCAGCTTCGTATCTATTAGTCATCTCTGACTTAAGTCTTTGCACTTCTGCATTAAATCTTTCACTTCTCAGTGGGCTCTGCTGGTGTTTATGATATGCATCAGTATACAAAGTGTTTTTTAATGGCTGGGACCACATTTTGTAATATGTATTTGCTGCAGTCAAAAGAACATTTTAATCATGAATTTTATGTTTGTAATTTAACTGTAATGGAAATTTCAGGTTCTCTTGGCTTTTGAACATGCACGCTACAGTAGTTAGTTGAGCATGGCCCCATGATGCCTTATATTAATGATTAATTAGGAGTAACACTAACTGTTTCTCATTTCCATTTCCACGCAGCCATGGGATGGGTCCTTTTCTACGCGCGCTTATGGTGTGTTTCTGGTGTCCTCTCAGGTGGAGGAGATCGTGGATGTGGGGATGTTCGCCGAGGAGGACATTCACATCCCCGGCATCTATGTGCACAGGATCGTCAAGGGTGACTACTATGAGAAGAGAATTGAGGTGAGGCTGCAAGGGCAGCACTGGGCGCCCTCGGCTTCTCACTTCTGTCGTAGGCCAGTTTATGGGTCTTCTGGACTGTTACAAAACTAATTATGCAACTATCCAGTTAATTCTGTGGCAAATAGGTCATTTAAAATGAAAATTCAATAATAATAAATAAGACAATGGGCCTCATTCACCAGCTATTCTTAGGAACAAATTTGTTCTTAAACCCCACGTGCGCACTTTTTAAATGAAGATTCTCACCTATTTATAATCTGCATGATCGCTGTTACTACCATGAAAATATTTTTTACACTTTAAAATTATTTTTTATATTTTACTTTTATAAACTATTAAAATACAATTTTATGAACTATAGGATGAACAAAACTGCTGTAACCAATTATTTTGAACAAACTACCATTACTGAAATGTGCGTACAATCTTTGTAAAAATAAAGTGCGTATGTGGGGCTCAAGAACAAATTTGTTCCTAAGAACGGTTGGTGAATAAGGCCCAATGATTGCATAGTGGAATGAAAAAGTATTTCTTTATTAATGCTTATTCAAAATATTTAATTGTTTCTGATCTTCAGTCAAATTTAGTATAATGCAATAATGAGCAAACACAATACTCATTTATAAATAAATCATTTTTAAACACTTTCACAGCACTGTAAACTATAAAAAAGAAAATGCAACTGAAACAGGTAGTGCAGTTCAGTTAGTGTCACACGTATGATTATAGTATTGCATGTAGGGAATAGTATTAGATATATTATACAGGTACAGAGGTCAAGCATCCTGAAGTTGTCCATGTTTGGGGCATCCAGGCTGGCCATGTCTGTCGGCATTCTCTGAGGGACGTTGAATACAGAGAGAAGACGACTGCATTTAAACGTTTAAAAACAAAACTAAATTGAGATTTAGACTGAAAACTAAAAATAATCTGATAGGCAGATGAGCCAGTAATTGCAATGCTGATTGCTTAGTAATGCATTCTAAAATCTGTAGTCACTGTAATTTTTAGATATTAAGGCTTCATTACATCTTAAATGTGTTTAAATAATCAACAAAAAAAAAATCTAAATCCTATGTGTGACCAAGCAGTTTTATCACATTAGGTTAGGATTTCTAATTTTGTCCATTTAACCTAATGGGCCAATAAATGAGGATATGCAGCAATTTGCTTCCACTGCAAAGCATGTCTCCAGGATCAAAAAGCAACACGTGAAGACAAACTTGAAATTCCCATTAGTACAAAAATGAATTATTCATGATACCAGTATGCTAATCACTGACACTGATATGGGTTAATGTGCAGTAATTCTTCCCCCCTCCCCCCCAATGATGTTCTTCTTTCTTGTGCAGAGACATCAAGTTTCTGCTTTTCCATCACATCCCTTTTCTGCCCAGGCAGCTGAACCGGTTTAGATCAGAGGCCTCCTTTTGCGCTTTGGGAATTGCATGTAAAGTCTCACCTAAAGCTTAGGGAGTGGGTGTAATTGAGAGGCACTCGTTCAATAACCAGAGCTGGCGTGAGGTCAGCATCCGTCTGCCTCTGTATTCTGCCTTTTGAGTTGTGTTGGGTCAGGGTTCATTCTCTCCACCCCTGCTAGATGTTTTTGAATACGATCGCCTTCCCATCCAATATCTGCTGCTCAGACACAGTTCTGCTTCGTAGGTTTGTTTGTTTAGATTAAATTGATTTGTACGTAGCAAACATTCACTCTGTGTGAAAGTGTTCTGCTAATTTATAAAGAGACTCACCTTGGGGAATAACGATTCAGCGTTGTTCTTATGCTCAATTCCCCTTTTCTTCAAACAGAAACGGACTGTTAAAAAAGGCCAGGCAGAGAAACCCAAGCCAAAGAAAGACTCCGACGTCGTCCGAGAGCGAATCATTCGACGAGCCGCCCTAGAGTTTGAGAATGGAATGTACGGTATCCTTCAGCATGCCAGCATCTCTCTGCTGGGTTCTCCTCCCTAAGTGCCTAGGAAGCCCCTTTTTTCTGCTGGTCACTTACTCATTTAGTTGGTCCCTGAAGACAACTTCTCCTTGGGTGGTAATGATTAAATGAGTGAGGGGAGTAATTATGGATGAGAAATAAGACCCTTTGCAAGAAATGTATTTTGTAGTGTTTGGGGAAATAGTTACCATAGATGCATATTGTTCCTTGTGCCTACATCTTAATATAATGTCTGCTACAGCCAGACACATGAGGCAGATTTTAAAATAAAATTCTTATAACCGATAATATCAGGCAGTATAATTTTATATATTTTTGATGTTTTGGTGAAAAGTTAAAAAGGCACCAAAAATATTGTGCAAGGTCTTATTGACGTAAGATTATGTAAGTTTCTCAGTAGAAACTGGTGTCATGCTCAAAGTGTTCACTCACAAAAAAATCATTTTCAGTCTGAATGTGTTGCTATGGTATGATACAATATCTCCATTCCCAATCGATCGCTAACAGCTCATTTATATTTATGTAAGATTGAAAGATTTAGTTTTCCTATCATTTCTGGTTTTATCACTTCTATTTTGTATATTTGGTTTTTATTGTCAGCTGTGTTAATTCCTGCACTCTTTGGAGGGCATTACATAGAGCTGTTTTGTTTTCTCTGTTTGTGGTGATTTTTGGGTTAGTCTGGCAGATGTTTTCTTTTGTTCAGTGTAGGAAAGGCAGAGGGTTCATACCTCTATGTAGATGTCTAGTGCTGGTTGTCCATCTTTGACATTACATTAAAATAAGCTCTGTAAATAAAACTCGGGGGTGGGAAATCCCTTGATATTAATAATACTACTAGGCTAGGAGAGGTAAGTTAGAGTAGGACGAATAGCTGCTCAGAATTTTCCCCTGCAGGAAAGCTTATTTCCTCATAATAAATGTTTAAGGAGACTTAATCAGTACTTTATTGGTGGATTTTCCACCAATGCTCATAAATTTGTGGGACCATATTATGGGCCAGCTTAATCATACGACCAGTATATTGGTCATGACCTACTGTGTCTTGCAGTCATCAAAGACGCCCATCAAGTTCTCATGCAAGTTCAGCTGTTATGAATTTTGATAAGCCATAGTGCTTTTGGTTGCTATGGTGGCATAGAACTTTTTTTTTGTAATGTGGCTGTAAAATCCTTGACAAGAGATCCTGGGCATCAGCAAACCTAGGAATTGGGATTCCAATGCTGGCCAGCAACTTCATCAAACCTGACATCAAGGTCCACTTGCAAAGTGAGAATGGCATTCTGGGATTGGTAAGCATTACCCAAAACAAAACCTTTCCTTTTGCTACACTGAAAACTGTTCCCCAATTTTACCTGTATGCTGATTGCTGCACCATTATGTTACTGCTAGTTACTCAACGTTTTGCAACATTCCATAAGTAAATGGTCATGGCATAATACCAAGTATTTGTAGGAAGGTCAGAATAGTGCAGAAGTGGGATCTTAAATGTGCTTTGTAGCAGCACTGCGCGCACCTGCAGATATACCTGCAGGTATAGCAGATAAGGATGACTGGCTTGGCAATGTTGATTTTGGACTGGGTGGGGGGAGATAACAGCTGGATTCTTCCCCCATCGTCTTTACTCTTTGGCACGTCTGCTGTGTGTTGAGGGGGAGACCTGTGATGGGATTAATTCATGTTCGTGATTGGGTGAGAATGGGAAGACTGGCAAAGAGAATGTGACAGGCCGCAGTGTTACTGCTGCTCTCAGTGGCTGTTCAGTAGGTGCTTTCAGCTGAGAGGCGTATGTATTGCAGCATGCTGCATGGTTATACATGTTTTTGCTGTCAGGGCGTGGGGGAATGCTGGGGGGGGGGCTGTGGAGTGTTGTGTTATATTTCCCGTGTAGACGGGGGGTAATTTTCTGTTGTGTTAGATGAAAGTGCCTTTAACTGAACTTGTCTGTCTGGGAAATAATGCTCCATAGCAGTGTTTCCTGATCCGGTCCAGGAGCTGGGAGGGAGCAAAAATGTGGACTGGCTCTGGGTCCCAGAGGCCCCACTGAGAACCCTGCCCTGATGACAATGAAAAAGCTCACTTGAGAGAATGCAGCTATTGAACAGATGACAGTTTGAAATGGGGGGGGCTGACAAATTACATTTTAGACTGATCTTTTGTTCTGTCAGTCATAATTTCAATCTTTAATGTACCATTGCGTTGGGGAAAGGAAAAATCAGTGTCATTTCTAATAAAAAACCATTTGCGATCTTGTTCTCATGATTTTTATGGCTCTGGCAGTGTTAGGGGTGGAAATGGCTTTTGTCTGGGATGAGGTTCCAGTGGTAAAATTCGAGTTGGTATGAATGCATTTCTCTTGAGGTTTCCAATAAACCAGTTGGCGGAGAGAGGAAAACGGGAAGGGAGGGGAGAGAGAGGAAGAGAGAAAGGGAGGGAGGAAGCTTGGGGGAGGTGCTCCTTCATTCAATCTGATGGAGATAAATGAAAGGGAAGGGATGGAATTTACATAATTTGGATGATAATGGTTTTGAATATAAATAACAGATCTCCTGTGAGGGTGGGGCCAGGTGGAAGCAGGAGAAGAACAGAGCTATGATTGGAGAAGCAAGCATACTAGAGCTGTTTTAGACAATTTTTTAGAATTTAATTGGGATGGTAGTTTTACAATAGGAGCTGGCCTAATAGAACAGGGAGGGTTTGAGCATTCTGGGCCCCTATAGGGAATTCTGGGGGGCCTCATCCAAAAAACGGGCCTTGATCCCAAGCCTTAGATTTGTTTATTACTGCACAACTCAAATACATATGATTGTATATGGCCAACAGTTATAGTTTTCTAAATTAATGTCTACAGTGTGTTTAAATTTAAATAATTAAAGAAAGAATTTTGTTTCGAATGAAGAGGCTTTAATGCCGTTTGTATGTAAGAATTCTGATGATGAGTATATTCTGTGGTACTTCATTTCTTGGGCCACCAGCCAATGGACATCATGCATTTCAATGCCACAGTACACTGGTAAGGGCAGCTGTTTAAAGTCAGGTGCTCATTAGCACACTCCCATCAGAGTGATTGGAAAGCATAAGGCTGTGTGTTCTGTTTTTCCTCCAGGGCCCCTACCCCACGGAGGACCAGGTGGACGCGGACCTCATCAATGCCGGTAATTCAAAGCCCTTCAGTCACCCTCAGACTCTTTGAACGGAGCCCTTCATCAGACAGACTGTGTGATGGAGAATCAGCCAGTAGCCCAGCAGTTGCCTTGAGAGCGTAGCGCCTCCTGGAGTTACGCGGGGGAACGGCGAGCCATGTCTGTCCCAGCAGGAGACCACCCTAACCCCATTGGGAGTGGTATTGTGACGTCACCCCTCTCTCCTTTACACAGGCAAAGAAACTGTCACCGTGCTCCCTGGCGCTTCCTATTTCTCTAGCGACGAGTCTTTCGCCATGATCAGGGGGTAAGACGCCCTTCATCCACGCTGTAGGAATTGTCTTCATTTCTCATTTCTCTCATTACTGTGCTTAGATATTTATTTTTTTTATTGCCTCAGTGGCAAAGCCAATCTCTTCTAAACAATATTCCCATGAGTGTGAATGCATTTACAAAATGGTTTTCTTTCATGGTTGGGTCTTTCTCTGTCTTCATACATTGAAGTGGTTCATTTAATTTAATAGCACAGGAATGCCATACTGTGTTGTGGTTTGGCAGATTTTTTTTTTAAATAGAAGGATTCCCGGTTTTGATATAAAATGTGAATACTGTTTATCGCTTTTGTTGAAATGGCCTCTGCGGAGTGTGCATGTGTCAGCGGCCCCAGTGTGGTTGCCATGGCAGATATTTCAGCAATTTCAGCAGCACCTGTCTTCCCTTCGGACAATCGTGGGGTATCGCGCCACCTTAACAGAACTGGTGTGCCGATCAATGAGAATCAGTAAAGCGTAATTCCTAGGCAGGTGAACAGAAATGGGCTTAATGGTTGATTTTGTGTGGTGTCATATTGGAGGAGGCAGCACAAAAGGAAGCAGATGAGGACGCTTCGGTTTTTGTCAGCCCTGAGCGCACATCCCTGCACGTTTTTGTTTTACTCAGAACAGGTGTGTGCTTTAATTGTGGCCCCATCTCACACCCGGCACAGACGCAAAGCCCTCAGGCCTCATTGCTCTCTATCAGATGCGAACCATGCAGTCCAGGTAAATGTCAGAGGGGATTGAGTTCATTCTGCGGGACGTCAATGTCAAGCTATCGGCTTGGCCCGGCGTACTCTCATGGTGCAGCGTGGGTGGGTCACCGTTTCTGGGCTCCTGTGGTGAAGCCGTTTTCATTCTGCAGGTGCACTCATTGACACTTGGGACCCTGTTGTGTTGGTCCAGCTCGCTGATCTCCTCTGCAGTCCAAATGCCTAACACCAGTGTGTCTCCCAACCGTGTAATAATTTATAGCACATCTGCCTTTCAGGAGACGTGACCCGGCATATGTAAGATGGTGATTTTTTGATACGGTGCATGTGCATGTGTCTAGGTTATTATTGTTTTTTTTGAGGAGGGGCAGATTTAAATATATTCTTGAGCATACATGGTATTCTCATTAAATTTAGTTTAAATGCTATTCATGTTGGTGTAAAACTAAAATTATATATCATTTCAAATAATCTCCTTATGTCGCTTCCACATTTGCACCAACTATCAAATTTACCAATGTGTCTTTTGTTTGGCTACTAGAATACTTTGCTTGGCTAATTAATACCTCATTGAGTTATTTAACTGATTTAAGTTAATTAAGTAGAGACCCAGTGGTGAAATTTAATAGTCGTAATGCTGAAGTGCCTCTAAGAAGAGGTTTGGGACCTGAGGTGGTGTCCATCTAGCCATCCAGCAACATTCCAGTAACTTGTTAGATCACAGAAGAAATTTGTCAGTTTTCATTGTGTGAATGTTAATTTGCATATGTTCTTATGTTAAGTTGTGTTGCTTTTATGAGCAAATGTATACTGACCCAGATGGCGTTAAACATTTTCTTTGACTACTGCTCAGTACTGTTTTTGATGACCTGTTTAGCTGCCGAAAGACATACTGTACCTGTGATTTCATAGCAGCTGAGCTTCATTTCCAGAAATATTGCAATTTAGAGCTGACTACAGTCTAAGCCAGGGGTCCCCAACTATTTTTCCCCCAGGGACAAATTCCATCATCAACACAAGAGCAAGGTCCACTGCATTGGTAGAGGGTGGTAGTGGTAGTGGGGGTGGTAGTGATGGGGCTGGTCGGGGTTTCCATGACGATAAAATTTGCCCACCAGACACATACCCCCGACTATAAAAATTTGCCGACCATGGTGGGGGTTGGTTGCACAGTCTGGATTCAGTCCTTTCCCGATGGAGTCAAGGTTGCCTTATTCTCTGATAATAAATATATTTTGCTTAAGCATTGTCATTTCATCTTTTCCCTAGTACATTTTGCCATTATACCAAGAATAAAACTCAGGACACCCAAGGTTATTGAACTGTCATAGGTTAAGACTGGCTGGTAATATGTGTTTTTTTTTTTTTATCTGGATCTGCAGACACTTAGTGTGTCTCCTTCAGCACTGCATCTCCTGCCTTTGTAAGTTGTCTATTTCATATGCACAGCACGCACTCCCTGTGTACCAGAAGGGATTTTTCAAACCCTTAACATGGCTGTCCCATTACTGTAATATCAATACACCAAAGGATACACCAGCATTCACTGATTTATATGGATGCATGTGTCAAAGAGAGGTTTCTACTTATGAGAACAGGAGAGTGCAGACACTGCCTGTTTAATTGTTCCATTCTTATTTACACCTCGGTATGCTCATTATTCCCTGTTGTTGTAATTTTGCCTTCATGTATTCAGAGTAGAGAATCGTTTCCACTTTCCCATAGTGACCAGTCATTTACTTTTGTTTTTATCCACTGAGTACCAGACAACTGGCTCTGAATTTACAGTTGGCCCTTACCACACTGTAATATAGTTTTTTTTTCTCCTTCTTCATTTTAACACCACATAAATTAATACAGCAATGGTCTTAGATTCATCTTCCAATCTGTCTGCTAAAGTCAGAAAAACTTTGCACAAGAACTGATGTTAAATGTTACAGGAACAGCAAAAGATGGCATTTCTGATTTCTGCATACAGCTGATCTAGGCTACATTTTTTGATTCGTGGAGCAAAAAGTCAAGACCAAGATTTAGCACAGTACTGGGTTGAATTGTTGATTCTTTCTTGGTAGTTCCCTCTCAGATCTCATCGTCAGTTGTACAGTTCCTTCAGTAGGACTCATGGTCAATCACTCTGACAAACCCTGAGTTATACAGCACAAAACACAACACCAATAAAAGAAAGTCTAGGTAGAGTTTGCTTGCGTTCTAGGAGCAAATATGATATTCATAATTTATAGACAAGAAATGGCAACGGATGCTTTCTTCTACATTGTCTCTTGTTCTCTTCTATCCAAGAGTGCTGGCAGCATTTTCTGACATCTCCCAGCCTAGAATCGCTGGATTTTTATGCTTTGCCGTTACTTGCAAAGGTCAGTGACACATGCAGACATGTTCCTGTGGCCGTGAGCCTCAGTCAGCGAAACTCCTCCAGACTCTCAGGAAGTAGCTTCATACTAAGACGGCCTCCATCATCGCAGTGGCCTGGCAACGGCCAGCACCAGCAACGTGAGCTTGAGTCATGGCCCGTAAACTCTTTTCTCACTGGTAACCACTTTCACCACTCTGTCACAGTGCCTGTCTGTATCTGTTCTGTCATTTTGACAGCTGGGTTTTTGCCCAACTTGCACTGTGGTGCTGCTTAAGTTTGTCAGCTACCCAGCTCTGTAAGACATATTAAGAGTCTGTCTACTGTGCAGTTAAAAATGAAGAATTTTCCAGGAAAGCTATTTCCAATTAACATTGTACAATACAGAGCCGGCATTCTTGTCTCCCACTGGTCTTGCATACCACCTACCGTTCTTCGGTATTATGCTAAACACCCCCCTTCGCCCACATGCAGCCCTAAATAAGCTCCGGTTCACGCCTGGTGCGGGGGGGGGGGGGGGCGGGGGGGGGGGGCCGGGGGGGGGGGGGGGGGGGGGGGGGCGGGGGGGGAGGGGGGGGGGGGGGGGGGGGG
>JABFDZ020000044.1:27532787-27543095 GCA_019775955.2 Pollimyrus isidori | reverse complement strand
AGTGATACCTCGGTTCTCGAACTTAATCCATTCCGAACTCTGGATCGAATCCTAAAAAGTTTGAGATCTGATCGAATTTTTCCCATAAGAAATAATGGAAAACCAATTAATTGGTTCCCTAATTAATTGGTGCCTAAATAGGTTTTTTTATCAGTTAAACACAAAATGAACAGGATGAAACAAAAAGAGCATTTTTTTTCTTAATGGTTTCCAAAACTATAAAGATCTTATCCCAACATTACCCCTGTCCTGCCCCGATTGTCTGCTCCTTCCATGTGCCACGCCCCCTGGTTAACCTTGTGTGGGATCCCCATATGATCAGCTGTTTCTGGTTGTCATTAGTCCTCTGTATTAAGTCCGTGTTTCAGTTTGTTTTCCCAGTCTGGTCTTTGGGTGCGTTCAACTTGCTTACAGCGCTGACTTAAAGCAACGCAATAAATAATTATAAATGCTCTAATACTACACTTAAGTTAGTGGTTTATTTATTGTTAGTTACTGTAACGTTGCACTGCTTTATTTGGTTAATCATCCAGTCTGTGAAGAAGGATGATTATTCGCATCAAAACTATAAAATAACATATATTGGGAGGGCAGTTCTGTGGGTTGGGACTCAGAAGGTTGCTGGTTCAAATCCCATGGCGGACAGCGTGATCCCAGCATTGGACCCTTAAGCATGACCCTTAACTCCAACTGCTCCAGGACTGGCTGCCCCTACTGTTTCCTCTATGCCAGTTCCATGAGGTGGCCTCCTGGGATGCTTGTCCAGCTGTCCTTAGGAGGTCCCACATACAGTATACTGTATGCTGAGCTCTCATTGACTGCTTTTCTTTCACTCTCTGTTCAGACTCCTCCAAAACCATTTCTACTGTGTTTAGGTCAGGTCACCAGGTCATGTGATGTGACACTATCACTCTCCTTTGTAGGTGGCTTGGCGTGTCCACACTTTTGACTGGTACTGTAACTTTAAAAAGCAGAGACTGGATGGCATTGCTCTTTTTGCTTTATTCCCACAGTGAAGGACATGCAATTTAGCTAATTGTGTGCATGTTCCTTATGATATATTGATGATGTAGGAAGACACAAGACCCCCTAGATCTGTACTGGAAGAAAAATTGGAAGATGGATGGGCAAATTTTTGGTTGTAACATAAAAACTGTAGTTGCTTAAATTAAATTAACTCTGCTGCCAAAGTACATATTTGGTGCTTGCAGGGGTTCTTATTTTCCTGGACCATCTCAGCTAACAGGGCAGGGAGAAAAACAGCAAATTAAGCATCTGGACATTCTTAGAAGGATCGTATATTTGCAGATCACAAAAAAATTCTCAGGTTTCTAAAAATCGAAGGCCTGTGTAAGGACTCTCATCTGCCAAATCTGAAAGCTTTGATACCTGAGGCTGAAACCCAGAAAACTCAGTACTGATAATGTCTAATGTTTCTTGTGCAAAAATATGGTGAAACATAAAATCTAATATACATGAACTGCAGGCAAAAGATGCTTCAGGATACATCAAACTAGAGGTGGCCACAGGACACCATTGAGGGGGAAACCGGTTTTATTCTACTGTTAATAATTAAGGGTCTGTACATGTTCATTAATTAGTTGTTCTGTGTGTGGCATTGGTATTCCTTGCATTTTGATTGGTTGCTGTTTTCTGTCTTTGGCTGTTAGCTGATGTGATTTATTTTCTTTAGGCTCCCATGACTCTTTCAGCTTCTACATTGATGAAGCCTCCCCAGTTGGACCAGAGCAGCCCGAAACCGTGCAAAACTTTGTCTCTGTGTTTGGAACAGTGGCCAAGAAGCTGATGCGGAAGTGGCTGGCCACCCAGACCATGAATTTTACCAGCCAGCTAGAAGCTGGCATCCGCTTCTTTGACCTACGCATCTCCACCAAACCACGTGACCCCGACAATGAACTTTACTTTGCTCATGGGCTATTCAGCGCCAAGGTGAAGGAAGGGCTGGAGCAGATCAACACCTTCCTGGCGTCTCATGCCCGCGAGGTGGTCTTCCTAGACTTTAACCACTTTTATGGTGTGCAAAACTTCCATCATGAGAAACTGGTGCGGATGCTTCGTGAGGTCTTTGGGGACAAGCTTTGCCCCGCCATCTTTGCCCAGGAGGTGACACTCCGCTACTTGTGGGAGAAGGAGCTGCAGGTGCTAGTCTTCTACCATAACCCCGTAGCACTAGAGGTTCCCTTCCTGTGGCCTGGCCAGATGATGCCTGCCCCCTGGGCCAATACCACTGACCCAGAAAAGCTAATTCAGTTCCTGCAATCTTCTGTCGCTGACCGGAGACGCAAAGGCACCTTCTTTGTCTCCCAGGTTGTCCTCACCCCCAAGGCCAGCACGGTCATGAAGGGTGTGGCCAGCGGCCTGCGGGAGACCATCACTGAGAGGTGAGATGGTAACTGAGATCAAACCCATGCTCCCCCTCTAACAGGAAATACAGAAATCCTAGCAAACGGCTAAGGCTTAAATGCTAAATCCTCCTGAGACAAAGGAAAAAAGCGTCCCTAAATTTTAGGTTATTTGTATTTGGAGGAAATAAGACATCGTACAATTTTAGATTTTTTCAAATTTACTTTTATTTTCAATTTCATGTCCTCTTTAGTGTACAACAGGAACAAATATGCTTCCTTACATCAGTCAAAAGATAGATGCAAAAATAAAATGTCCACTACAATGGACATAAATTAATGGGTGGGGTCTCAAGAGGATATACTGCCTAGATAAAAAGCAGTGTTTAAGTGGTAATGAAATTCATCAAGATTTCACTACTATATGGCATCTAAAACTGCATATTGGTGCCTGTGTGTTATTTCATTTATTTCTTGTTAACGGGGAAATGGGACGTCTTTTGGGGCTTGGTCTGGCATTCTGAAGCAGTTATAGATTCCCAAGCTCTGATGCCAGCTTTAATGCCAGGGAATTTTTGTTGGCTGGTGTATTCATTTATCTCATTTTAGACCCTGTTAAAGTGTTGAGTAAGTGTACATGCCAGTCTTTCTGCCTGCAGGCTCTTCCCTTTTCAGTTTACAAGGAATGTTTTTTGTTTTAAAAGAATAGCATAAATTTTGTGTTTTTCCGTGCTTTAAGTGACAGAATATCATTTATATGGAGAGATTATTCTTACTTTATTAAATAAATAAATATACTGTGAAATGTGACAATAAGTAAATGATGATATGACATTTGAGCATAAATGTGAGCATTTCATTGTTTATTTCAGCAGTTCAGCACATAACACACAATAAGCCTTGAAATGCTCACTTGGCCAATCAAGATACAGAGGTCTCAGTGATTGGTTGAGTGCCAAGAGACCTGCCTCTAGTGGTTGCAGTTTGGAGCAATCAAGCAACGAGCCATAGCTGAAACCACAGGTGGATGTCACTGCAAAAAAATGCTTAACCAATTTACTTCACTAAGCGTTTTCCAGGGTTATATTTAGCAAAGACTCCCATTAGCACCTTACATAGTTGGACCCATGCATTTAGCAGGTATGCTTATGGAAACCATATCCCAGAGTGGCTACATCACAATCAGATATTCATGTTTGTAGCCTGCTTTCTTGAAGTTTGCAAACAAATTTTCATTCGATGTCTTACAGGGTTGCCAACTTTGTTCAGCGGACTAGAGTGCAATTTTCAATTGAAGAACAGTGTGTAGAGTTTGAAAACCACTCCAACATTTTAGATATAGGTAATTTTACGTTTGTAATGGAATAATATAGATTTGCCGTAAGATTTCATAAGTGAGCATGACCGTCTGAAAGAGTGTCATGTCAGAAGCACGAGACTTGGCGACCCTGTACTCATTGCTGCCGCCATCGCAGATTCTATAGCGACAACCTTGCAATTTGCTCTCTGAATTCTATCATCGGCAGCATCCATTTAATTTGCAATAAGAATTTTTCGTACCAATACTCGATGAACCCGCAGATAACCGCGAACCATTTGCGATCCCTATACATAAATGATTTTCATTTATAAGTACAGTATTAGGAAAGCTATACTTTTAAGCAGTAACTTTTCAAGCTATACCTACTTTTAATTAAAAGTGGCTAAGCTACAAGAAAGCTATTGTTTTAATAGCCTACAGTAATTAGCTACTTTTTCTCTGTAGCTTATAATGTAGCTAACTACATCACATCTGTCTCATCCGATAATAATATTTGTGCTTTAGGATACTCTTAAAGCAAAATAGTTTTTTCTAGTGTCTGGAAAGTACTTTTCAACCTTTAAACATCTATCCCCAGAGTATTCAAGCAAAGAACACCTGTAATATTTTTAGTTTTGCCACGCTACATTGCTTTTTGTAAAAAAAAAAAAAAAAAAGTACTGGAAAAGCTACGCTGTTCAGCTACTAATAAGACACTGAATGAGTAAAGTTAGGCCCAGTAAAAATAATTATTAGTTTATCATCCTTTCAATCAGAAACAAGTGATGAGGGAGGGCGATTTTTTTTTTTTTATTTCTTAGATAACAGATGATAAGTTTTCAACATCAACAGTAAACAAAAGGAACAGCAACAGATGTATGACATATGGGCAAAATTAATATGAAAAGAAAATATTTTTTAAAAAATGTTTTATTCAAAATTTGTGAACGCCAGCAGTGGAAATTTACACAGGAAAATACAGTTAAATACAAAAAAAATAAAAAATCAATGCGGGCTAAATTCACCACGCGGGCAATGATGATAAACGAATATTTTTTTTACTGGGCCTTAGTCGCGTTGCTAATTGTAGTTAGCTAGCATATGCTCACATATGGTAATTTATAAATTACGCACAGTAAGAGATTACCAACATTAAATACGGCAATGATAAAGTACATTGTGCATGTATATACAGTACTATACAGCTGTACTATCTTTCTCGAACGAAAGGGATTCTGACGTTTTAGCCTATTTCAAACGAGATGACAGAGCCATGAACATCATGCTTTTTATAGTTCACAAAGGGTGAAGGAACAAAGAAAACACACCGTGGTTACTGAAACCGCAGGTACTGTCGGCTTACTGTTCATCCGATGTGACCATATAGGATTAAACAGGAGCGACTGAGTGAAGATGATCCACCAATCAATAACCAGTATTCACTAGAGTACTCCCTCAAAATTTTGACGTGTAAAAGTGAGTTTGAGTTTAATACATAATAATAATAATAATAATAATACATAATTCAATGACTAAATCATTTGAAGAAATAAACTGTTTATATATGTCCAAATTTCAAGTTATAATTTAACGCGTTACATAACGTTTATTTATGCAGTTTTTTTATTTAATTAAGTCTGAAGACTCCATTCATTTATAGCAGTTCTGCAATTCACATTTGAAATCACTTTATTTTTAAACCTACATCTGAGAGGAAAGGTGAGTGTAAGACGTGGGAAGCTACAGAAGTTGTTTCTGCCTCTGAGCACCGTTTCCTGACACAACCTGCCAGTTTCCACTATATCCAGTTAGCTGTGGAACTGCTTCTGAGTGATGTCTGCACTATTGCGGAGTGAGTCTCTGTGCTGCCCATGAGTCATCATGCACGCCCCGCAGGAGGTGAATGCCCACTCAGAAGGCGGTGCCCTCCAAGATAACAACATGGCAGGGACTAACTCTCTACAGAAACTGTCTACAGTTCCCAACCCGCAGTGGTACTTATAACTTGGTGTAGGCCAGATATCTTAAACCAGGTGCTCTTCATCAAACTTCCATAAGTACTTATTCTGTATGGGGTCTCAGTGGGTATGGAGCATATCCCAGACGCACAGACACGCAATCACACACCGTGGGCAGATTATAAACACCGATTTGTTTTTGATTGTGGGAGGAAACTAGACCCAGCGGAAACCTCTACAACATGGGGAAAATACAAAAATTGCAGACATGCACAGGAGAGGCAGGACTTAAACCCTCAAGTCTGGATATATGAAGCAGCAGATGCACTATACAGTGACACAATCAGACCATGCACTACACAGTCTGTGTCTACATGTATATATCATTATCTGAAATGGTCTGGATTTGAAATACCAAACATGGTACTATTGGGCCATTAAACATGATGCATATTTGGGATATGAAATTGACTCCCCATATTGAACTGTTACATTTTTCACAGATATATAGAACAATTAAATTAAAATCTGTCTCTTTTCTCTGTTTCTTTCATGCAATGCACTAACCTGCTTTTTTATAAACACTGTATGAGCAGAAAAGCTAGTAAAAGTCTTTAGGAATCAACAATATGAGATGATTGAAGTAAAATCACTGTTACGTAGTCTGTTGCAAAATGGCTGTTGGATATATAACACTTTCGCTGCTCGATGCCCTTGAAATGTCATTGAAACAAAAAGTGCCCAAATCCACTCGCAGCAGAAGCATTAATGACTGTCTCTGGTAGGGCCCTGCCGAGCATGATGCAATGGATCCATTCTCAGAGACCCGGCGAAGGCGGGGTAAACATCATTACCGCGGACTTCGTGGAGCTGGGCGAGTTCATCAGCACGGTCATTGCCCTCAACTACCTGCTGGATGAGGAGGACGATAGCGCCACCTGATCAGGGTTCGTGCCCACTGGTGCGTCCACAAGGGGAACTGGAGCTTTTAGGGCTACCCATATAAGTCTGGGTGGGACTCCTGCCTAATGCGACTATTTATTTGGCTTTTTTGGTCTGTAACAGAGTTGAATAGCATTGTTTCGTAATCTTTGGGGGGTGGGCAAAAGAGGTTACTGTGCTCGTGCTGCTTCTCAGCAACATCTGGTAATCCTTTGGTCGTACCTTTGTGTCATCTTCTTTTCCGTGGTACTGCTCGCTGAAGCAAGATAAATCAAGTGTACAATGTGCTCGTCCAGCAGGTATTTCAGTGAAGGTTACTGTCTCCCTGCAATGCACACATCGTGAATAATATCGTTATGGCGCAAAAATGCTGAAGTTGTAAAAGTATAATGAAATGGTCATGAAAAAATGCATTTGTATCATAATGACTGAGGCTACGATGTTGATGTTGTTGCGTTAGGAATATGACATGTAAAATTAATACAGAAAAAAAAGCTGTGTAATCAGCATTTTTTGAGGTAACCCAGAGAAATATCCCATTGCTAATACTGCTGCAGTAATCGTTATCCTGTATGAGGGTAATGATTTTTTAAATAAAATCTGCTGCTACTTTAACATATGATAATGATTCTCATTGCCCCTACCTTTATATTCATTGAACTCATGAATAGAAGATGCTACATTGTATTGATCACAACTTCAAACCACCCATTAGGTCAGGTTTCCTCTATGTAGTCCCTTTAGTATAGTCTCAAAATATACAAAGGGAATAAATATCAGCGACAAATGTTAGCGGGTGAATTAAATTTACTGCAGCCAATATCATAGCGGCTGGAGTGTCTTTAAGAATGCCTTAAGTATTTGCCTTTATGTTTTTGCTGGATATGTTCAATACCTGCTCAAGTGTTTTGGGAAACTGCATATTAGGAACTTAGTTTATTAAGCAGAGGTGGAAAGCTGAGGTCTCAAGTAATCTAGAACATTGGGTCTGATGCTTTAATGGCTAATCTTAGAAATCTTTAATAATCGCAGTGTGGATTTTACAGAAGCACGTGGGTGTCACTGAAAGCAGACATTGGAGAAAAAAACTCATTTGAAATATCTAAATTACATAATCACTGTTCCAATAAAAAACAAAACAAAAGTATTGATCTTAAAAATATATATTCCAGGTATATGTATTAGTATTTTTACATTTTTTAAATTCAGATATCTTTTCTGATTTACCGTTTTGTACTTTAATTGTGAAATTCTTTAAAGATGGATTAATTCTCTAATATAACATTTGTATGCTAAATATATTTTGTACTTATTTAATTATTGCAAAAAATTACAAGTAATGCATGTATGAAATTAACCCATTACCTTTTGCAAATATCTTCCAAGAAAAATAAAATATTTAGTGTTGAAAGTTAAGCTTGAATGAATCTTGTAGACTATATAGTATCATACTAAAGATTGGTCTGGAACAAAACACCACCCATTACAATATTTGAAAAGTGAAGTACTTTCTTGGGATGTAACTTCCTTTTTCTGGGAGGACGCCAAACTGCTTTAGGCTTCCCTAGTATATAGGGTACATTTAACTTTTTCTCATTGCAGTGTGATTGTTGGTTTAAAGTATTAAATGTCCCAACTTTGTGAAATCAAATGAAAAGGAGCAGAATCAGTCTTATCTTTGAAATAACCGTAAGATGTTTGCTGAAATCTGTGTGATTGTAAGTAGCAGATATTACTTGATAGACATTCTTTACCATTTCTAACATGTACTGATGAGTCTTTGAAATAAAAAAATACAATGCAGTGCAAATAAAAGTACCTTAAAAATAATTGAATTGGTTAAATGTATAGTAAAAAAATCTATGTAATTGTGTCATTAGAAAAGTAGTTTTGTTGTCACTAGAGTAAATATTTTGTGGCTTTCATGAAATTACACATTGCTTCTTCAGGGTGCTTTGGTTACATTCAAATTGGTTCCCCAACCTATAATACTGCATCTAATGTCCATATTCTTACAGCTTTCACAATCAAGTAGCATCGTTCATGTTTTCTTGTAATATTTTTTGTGCACTTTAATGTCTTGCTTACTTATCTTCAACCAGATTCTAAAATAATTCTGAATGATTTAAACCTGAATGACTAGTCTTCGATTGGCAACATTTTGTCTGAACTAATCACAATATTGATGGAATCTGACCAGGTTGATTCCTCTTGTGAAATTTCTCTGACAAATTACGAACAATGTTAAATTGATGCATCACCTTTATTGAGATAGGTAAACTCTCTGATTGAATAAACTGTATTCTGATAGTACAATTCAAGGACCTTTAGATAAATACTGGAATCAGTTACTATGTGTGAATGTTTTTCCACTTTTGCTTATGTTGAGAAAATGTCTGAAGGGACATAAAAACCACAACATAATGATGTCTTGAGTGTCACTGACATTTTAAGGCTAGTATAGTTGATTTTCTTCATTTATATGTGCAGTGTGTAAATGTGTGCAATATTGTATATCATCTGAGATTTTTTTTTAAATTTCTGCTGATATTTCATTATTACATCAATTCTTGATAAGAAAATGTAAGAGATCCTGTAGTTGTGTCTGTAAAATGTTTGTTTTGACAGAAGCTGCCCAGAAATCTGACGGAAGCTTGAATGAAGCTTGCTCTGTGTAACTGTGGCTGCCTGCCCTCAGAGAATGTGCTCTGTCAGTTCTGTTTCATGTAAAACTCTTAATGTGCACCAAAATGATGCGATTAAATATGTTTGTGTTTAGTGTCATTGGAGTGTGGTGTTCCCAAATGTTCCTTGTGAGTGTGTGTACTGTGTAAAGATAAATGATGAAGATGATTTGAAATATTTCTTAAACATCATCCTTGTTTTTTTTTTAATGACGTGAATACCAAAAATATTGTGTTCTGTAAAGCAACTGTCACTTTTTACATTTAAAGAACCTATGTAAAATTTCAAAAGTTGTTATAATATTGTGGCATAGTCATTAACACGCAATGAGTAATTACTAAAGTGTAAAAGGACTTGTAGAAAATTATTAGTTGTAGTTTAATTAATCTCAGCTGGTTAACATGTGGGGGACTACAGTATTTTCAGCTATAGGTTACATTGTGAAAATAATTTCACCCTGGAACATTGTCATTTACCATTATAGACGGGAATACATTTTCATTTAGAAAATGAGCATGTACTGTAAATATGTTCCAGAGGGGGCAATGTGCAGTATGTGCTCCATTATATCTGGAATGCATTTATGGCCTCTATGACTGATGTCCTCAATTAAATGCTTAGCAAATTTTGGGTTTATTTTTTTGTGTAGTAACTCCACAGTTGTAAACATGTTGACATGTTGTAAAAATTGTAACTGGCACGCATACACACCACACACACACACACACACACACACACACACACATATATATATATATATATAAATCAAATAAATGCTCTGTGGTTGACAGCTGTGTTTCCACGGGTCTTTATGGGGTCTTGGTTTTGTTTTACTCTTCAATCAGAACTGTACCTCCCAATGACTAATGGGCCTACTCTCATCATTTCATGTTGCTCATTTACCTGTGGACAAGTCTTCCAGGACGTGCTGTTCAGAGGCCACCGGTTAGTTTTCTCCAGATGCAACCACACTGCCTAATGGGCAGAGGTGTCAAAAGTATTCAAAATCATTACTCAAGTAGAAGTGCAGATACTAGGGTTTAAAATGACTTCTGTAGAA
>JABFDZ020000044.1:27510259-27525161 GCA_019775955.2 Pollimyrus isidori | reverse complement strand
ATTTTGTGTGTATGTGTATATATATATATATATATATATATATATATATATATACACACACACACACATACATTATGATGCCATATGTATGATTTTTCTCATTTGAAATATTTTAGCAGAATTGCAAATAATTTAATAAGAACATAATAATATTACATGTCTGAGGCATTATAGCAAACAGTTGTAAAAGGTCATTAACTCGTACCGTTTGGTCTATTTTTTCTCAGAAACAGATTTTCATTAAGCACAGCATGTGGGTTTCTGACACAAAACACCTTATCCTGGTCCACTTGATAGACACAAGCAGAATCTGGAACAAGGTTTTCATGGATGAGAATAAAGATGGCTTCTCTCCTAGAATAATAGAAGCTGATTGGAGCCAATCACTCCACAGCTCAAAGTAGATGACAAACAACCTTTGTGGTATTGTGTGAAGCTGAAACAAGACATAGATACTTCAGACATTTGGGTGCTTCTGAGAATATTGAGGCTAGTTTGTTTCCTTGTCTGTGAATAAGGACAGCCACTGCATTCTTTAGGTATATAAACCATAAGCTGTGCAGAATATAAGCATATTTAGCTGCATAGGGAATAAACATTTTTAGCTATGTAAGAAAAAAAAGCATCTATAGGTGTGTAGTATATAAGCATGTATAGGCATGTGAAATATAAGCATGTATAGGCATGCGAGATATAAGCATCTATAAGCGTGTGGGATATAAGCATCTATAGGAGTGTGGGATATAAGCATCTATAGGCGTGTGGGATATCTTTAACTGTTTTAAGTATAATCATTATAATTATTGTTAAGCTCTTTGGAGGTTAAATTTGGATGATAGCTACTTGTACTTCATGAAAGTGAATAATACTTTCATCAACATTATAGGGGCAAGGCACCATGAGCAAAAGATGTGTCAGCCTTAAATTGTCACCTGTGTTTGGGTAATCAACTCATTCAATGCATCTAGTTAATATATTAGTTTGGATGCTTATTTTTATTGACCTGATTTTAACTTCCATTAGCATGCAGCTTGTGTTGCCTGCTAGTTTTTATAAAGGTCTGGTTGTGAATAGGGCTTAAGTTGTGCTGCTCCAACAAACAATTGCTGCTCAGTGTGCTTTGCACCTGGTGATTGCTGATATATTTGTTCCAATTTTTGCCATGTTTGGTTCTCCCCAAAAACAAGATTAAAATAAACGTTTTTGTGAACTTCATTATTTTGTAAATTCTATGAGATATTCCCTAGTGATGTGAATATTGGCAGAGGTTCAGCGCTGATTGTTGAGTTATGAGATTAGTGCAAAAGGTTATGTCGCATTCAATAAACACTGTGTGGCGAATTTAATCCATTTTGAAATCGCTATGTCCTGATCTCTGCTGAAGGGGAACATTTCTCCTTCAGGCCTGGACGATGATATTCTGGGTGTGTCAGCTGGGACTCCTGTCTCTAGTATTGCAGGCGTGGTAAGTGTGCAAGTCAGACTGGCGGATGTGGATTTGTCATTAAGATTATGGGAAATTCACTATTACAGCTTTATTCTTCTTCTGGGAACAGACACAAGTCTTAGAATTCATAATAACTTACAGAGAATTGTGTATATCCATGTGATGTCTTTGGTTTCCTATTGGCCTATATTACATATGTGTTTGGGCAATTCACAGAATCAAATTTTCTGATAATGCGTTTATCCGCACACGCTCCCCTGCAGCAAGAGGGAGTTTCATGCACCTCTGAGGTATGACAATAACAATCGACCTTGGACGGCACCCTTTGGCGTGACCCTTTCAGTGAATTTTCAGTGAATGCTAAGTGCATTTCTGTCAGATGTAGTTACTTGTTAGACGTCTGAAGGAGGATAAAGCACAGAAATGTCAAGCCTTAGAGCACTGAAAGCAGCAGAGCTCAGGAAAACATCAGCTGGGGTGGTCTTCCCTCCGGCAGCTGTGAGGCACCTGTGACCTGCCAGTGGGGCCCCTTTGGAGACTGGTCCGAGTGTGACGGCTGCACAAAAACCCAGGTGTGGCTTCGAAGGGGCTTCGCTCACATGACAGAAGTACTATATGTCCAAACAAACATGGCATGTCTGTGAATCACATAGGTTCTTTGGTAGCCTCTTACATTACATGTCATACTGCTAAGATTTACATGTCTGTACCAGAGTAGTCATACTATTAAATGTGACAGAATTAAAACAGGAATGTCCACTAATTGAAATTCTCATGTATCGAGAAAGACAGAAACAAAGGCAGGTGTGGGAAAAAGGAGGGGGGCTATATTTATACAAAGCACAACAAGGAAGCGGAATGGAAAAAGACCACGAGGTGTTAAAATGGGGTAGGGTGAATCGGGAGAGAAGGCTGGGCACGGGGAAAACTGGGGAGCACGGGCAGGCAGCAGGATCACACATGTTACAATACAATGAACGGACTGGGGAGCTCAGGACAAGGAGGCACTATATGCACCACATATGAGGGAGCAAACGAGAGGCACCTGGGATCATCCACATGAAGGCTAGAATGAGAGGAAGGGTTAAACGAGGAACAGGTGTGCACAGAGCGACAGACATTTAGGGCTTTAGAACTTATTATACCTCACAGTAGCTCATAAGAAGATGCAATAAAAACTCAGCTGGGTTTTATTTTGACAAAAATATATGCCAACTGTATGTAAAAGTAGGGGGGACTATTTCCAATTTGAAATACTGATTCGGATGAACCTGCAGTCAGTATTAATGATACCACTTTCTTTTCTTGTGGGGGGGGGGTGTAGGTGCGGACGCGGCCGGTGCAGGTATATGCCCAGTTCGGGGGCATGCCATGCTCAGGGGAGTCTGTGCAATGGCAAAGCTGCAATAGCAGAGGCTGCCCCCTGGAGGAGGGCTGTGGGGAGCGTTTCCGCTGCAGCTCAGGTGGAGCATCATTCTTTAAGAATAAAATAGCTTCAATGTTTTCTTGATTTTGCCAGATATATACCACCATCCCTCAAACAAGTTTTATAAGACGTTCAGTGGATATTTACTGATACTTGGACCTTAAACGTCTCAGTTCTCCCTTCCCATGAAATAAATTTGACACCTCTGACCATTAACTTCCTTAACTAATATGTTCCCTGTTTTCCCACAGACCCATACTGGTTTCCTATTTACATATATTATGTACGGGTTTGGGCAATTCACTGAATCAAATGTTTTGAAAATGTTTTGTGAACATTTGTACTTCTGTGTTTCATTGTGAAAGATTAGCTAGCAGACTCATTTATTTAACAAAATCACTGTGCGTACCAGGGCAATGCATCAGCTCTGCCTTGGTCTGCAATGGAGATCAAGACTGTGAAGAGGACGGTTCTGATGAGCAGAACTGTGAGGAGTCCACTGCCTCCAGGGTGTGTGACATGGAGCGGGTTCCCCCCAATGTCGAGCTGACTGGAAGCGGGTATGTTCAAGTACCCTCAGTTACCCCCAATTCAGAGATGACCAGTGAATTTAAGTACCCAAAATTCCCTCCACTCTTGAGTTCACAAGTAGACGGCAAGTAACAGAATTACCAATTAGACTACTTTTGTGCATCACGTAAAATTTTACAAACATTTTCTGGATTCAGTTGACAACTGGATTCAGTTTAGATGAATGACAGGTAATGCAATAAATATTTAGCGTCATACTGTTAGCCAATTAGTTAGCAACAAGAAATCATTATATTTGCAGTTTCATTTTTATCATTTTGCTTTATCATTAATTTTACTTGAATAATCAACCAACAAATCATAGATATCTTCTTGGTATCTGCCAGGTTCATGCAGTACTTAATTGGTACACGATTGATTTACATGTTTATCCTGTTTATCAGTAGCACATAATGGTATAATACATTTTTACAACCAAGTTAACAGATACGCAGGCAATAAATAATTACCAAAAACACAGCATTTGCTGAATTCAGGCTCACCGTTGTCATGTGCCGATCGTTCCGACCCTACCGTGTGCCACACCCACTCATTTACCTTGTGTGGAATCCACTTGTTATCAGCTGTGTCTAGTTGTGTACGTTTCTCCAGTGCGGTCATTAATGTCTTAACCTCATAAGGTCAGTCCTGTTTGTTGCTTTGTGCTCCCGAGTTTGTTTCTCCCCTAATAGATCCTACATTTACCCGAATCCCTGGACTTCACCTGCTGCTTCCCTGCTCCATACCTGCACATCATGACAACCATGATATTTCTACATGCCTACTCAGTGTGGCTTCTGATTTTGTAGGTTTGATATTCTCACGGGTTTGCTAAGAGGCAGTGTGATCAACACAAAGAGCTTCGGTGGTCAGTGCAGAAAGGAATTCAGTGGTGACCTGAGGTCCTTCTATAGGCTGCCCAGAAGCCTTATCAGCTATACCTTTCAGGTGAGCCTCTCTAAATATGGACCTTTTGCTTTGAAGCTTGACTCGCTTTGCTGCTGTGTTTGCCTATCAAAAAGCTCTGTATTCAGTTCTAGAGATCTTCTTTGGGCCAATCCTTTCTTTTCAATCCTTTTCTATGGTTTAATAACCATAACATAGACTTGCTGGTGGGAAATGCATTCCTGTTATTTACTATAACTTTTATTTTTGTCATCCAGGTCAGGACTGATAATGATTTTAGTGATGAATTTTACAGCAGCTACTGGTCCTATGTTAAAGACATCGATAAAAGATCTAGGTCAAACCAAGGACACCATTATGAGACATTCCATAATGAAGAACTTATAACAAAGGTATGGCAGTATGGCTTCATTCTACTCAATGATCTTCAAGCTCATTGGTAGGGTGGTTGACAGTCAGACCTTCACACCAGGCCCACAGGATGATGGTGATCAAGAACCAGGTGGAAGTGGCTCAGTTCCAGAACTCTCCACCCGAGTACCTGACTCTGTCTGAGGAGTTCTGGAAAGCATTAGCCTCCCTCCCCACCACATACAATTACCCTGCATACCGCAAGCTCATCGACGACTATGGAACCCACTTCCTTTCTGAGGGCTCACTTGGGGGACGGTACCAGGCCTTGCTGTACCTTGATGCAGAGACCATGAAGACAATGAGTGGGTCTATTACCTCTGCTGATGCTGCAGTATTTTTATATCTGTGAACTATGTATCTTTTTATGGAATTTGTACATGATCCTCCCATGCAACCTCTGTCTATTGCACTGTGGTGGTGCTTATTGCAGGATTCATAGGGCACGAGGCAGGTGACACCTTGGATGGAATGGCAATGTATTACTGGACACAAACACACACACACTATACACAAATTAGATGCAACATAGCGTTTGGATGAAACCCACATAACACAGAGAGAACATGCAAAGACTTGGGTGAGATAGCAGTGCTACCTACTGAGCCATGGATACCAATATATACATATGTAGCATGCTGAAATTTGAAAGGATCCGAATGGGTTTGTAGATCATGATGTTGATCTAGGACACCTGAAGGTTTACTGACCAAATATGCAGTACCATTAAACAGAATAGGCAGATTTTGTAATAGCTAGATTTTTGATTCCTTAAATAGGAGTGACAGGAATCTTGTCGTGGTCTTGGTTGTGCTAATTTTATGAAAACAGAGGTCTAGTTTTGCCTTTTATAATATATCTGCCATTTTCATTTGGCTGCATTGTACTGCTTGCATAGTGATTAGACCTGCAACCTCACAACTCGAGTGCTGGGTGTTTGAGTTTTCCCTTTTGTGGCCATACTGTACTTTCTCCCTGTGTTTATATTGATTTCCTGCTAGACCAATGACAAATGTATCTGTAAATTGCCTTGCTATGCTGTCCTGATCTGGGTGTCCACTGCTTTGGGTCCTGTGCTTTCTGACATGAACTCCAGATCCACTATCACCCATTACTAGAATTGCACCTAGGTATGGATCGATGTTCTTCATTGCTCCTTTAACTGTTAGTCAATCGCATACTAGATTGGCACACATTTAAAACAATTTAAAAGTATTTTTTTCATTTTCTCACTGTTATCAAAGGTTCAACCAGCAGCGATTTCCATGAATGCATAACCAAAACACGCAGGTTTCTGTTCGTCAAATGGAGCACGACCAAGTGCAAGACCATCGTAAAGGCATTCAAGCAAGTCAATGGTAAGGTATGAGCAATGATGTTGTTCAATAAAAAAATAACACGCTACCTATCTGTGTCTAGATTAATAGGCAGAATAATACATTCTTAAAAGACATTTCTTTGAAAATTACTTATATTCTACTGTGAAATCAGAAGCAGCACATTAGCATTGCCATGTTTACAGGATTTTGAGTATTGATGCAAGAAAATTACATTTTATTTGTATTTCATAAAATGGAAGTAAGACAGTGGCTGAGCAACCATTTTCTTTAAGGATTGAACAAGGTAGACAAGCTTGCGTTAAACCCCATCACGGGGGGAAGCCCTGCTTTCATTGCTGGGCTCAGTATACTTAATTTGGAGGACCCCGATGCAAACTGGAACATGTACACCAAGTGGGCAGGCTCTGTGAAGGACTTCCCCACGGTCATCAACCAGAAGGTGAGCCACAGTTGCAACACGGGGCAGCTTGTAAGCCGAGGACACCCAAATGAAAATAGAGCAGAGCCAGACAACCCCCACTACTAATGTAAGATTATAAATCAGTGGCGGCACCAAAAGAAATCTAACTTGGGGAGGCTGGTGGAAACAGAAAAAGTTATCGACGGGGGGTGGGGGGGTGGAGCGGATGTTCCACAGGAATGGCTGTGGAAGAGATCAGGCTTATCTGTTTAAAGATGAATGCCTTTATTTAAAAATACAATTAAATAAAAATACTATATATTGTCCTCGGAGGGTGGTGTTTGATGGGACACAATAGGTCATATGCCATGATTGCCTCCCACCCTCCCCCATGACCTGAGCTAAACCTGAGATTAATTACTAAGAGTTAAGGAACTAAAGATTTTTGGTTCCAGCTTAAGTTGGGCCTGCCTGAATACTTTCAATGTACCAAGATTCATCAATTTGGACCCTCAGGGGGTCATGGAGCCCAGGTTCTCGGCGCTAATCAGCATCAGGTGGGATCAGGTTTCCAAGGGGCATGATGGAAAGAAGCCGCTGCTGCACCAACACCAAATTCGTACATGCTGGACATGTATTTCCTTTAATAAATAAACCGATTCATGCCGCAAATATGGAAATATTATGCTGAAAAATAAATTATGCCCCGACCAATTAAAATGCAAAGTTATGCATAGGTTATGCAACTTGTTTTTCCTATGCATTATGCATGCCATTTTTTGTTTTCTGATATATGAGATTGTACATAAAGGGGAGTTTATAAAATATTTAGCATGGAATTGTGCAGTTAGTAGTAATTTAATTGTAATGAATTGGGAGGGTTGCCAGATGTTTAGTGTGACTGCTTTACTCCTGTGTCGGTGTGAGACCCTCCTGCCTTGTCTCCTCTGAGTACCTTAGCTGAGGCCTCTCCATGAGTTGGTGAAGGAGGTTCCGTGCGCTGGCATAAAGAAGCTCCACTTGAAGAGGGCCCTGGAGGAGTACCAGACACAGGAGGACCCATGCCACTGTCAGCCCTGCCACAACAACGGGCAACCGTTGCTGAGAGGCACTATTTGCAGCTGTGTCTGCAAACCGGGCACGTCAGGCTCTGCCTGCCAGCACGGGACACCTGTGGAGGATGGGCCAGGTATGGAGAGGACTGCTGAGTACTGCTAAAGCTTTACCGCCGCAGAGCACTGCTGAAGCTTTACCGCCGTAGAGCACTGCTAAAGCTTTAGTGCCGCAGAGCACTGCTGAAGCTTTACCGGCGCAGAGCACTGCTGAAGCTTTACCGCCGCAGAGCACTGCTGAAGCTTTACCGCCGTAGAGCACTGCTAAAGCTTTAGTGCCGCAGAGCACTGCTGAAGCTTTACCGGCGCAGAGCACTGCTGAAGCTTTACCACCGCAGAGCACTGCTGAAGCTTTACCGCCGCAGAGCACTGCAAAAGCTTTACCGCTGCAGAGTACTGCTAAAGCTTTACCGCCGCAGAGCACTGCCACAACTTTACCACCGCAGAGCACAGCTAAAGCTTTATCGCCGCAGAGCAATGCTACCGGAGCATTGCCACAGCTTTACTGCTGCTACCTTTCTGTTTCGAAGGTTGGTAACTACCCACAACATCTAGATCTTTTCTGCTGCCAAGGATGATAAACTACTTGGACAGATTTGGAACATTTATCTTGCTAACTGAATTAGTGTGATTTTATTACAATTCCCAGTACTGAACCAGAGGTGGTGTATGTTCCTCTCATCAGAGTGCTCGAAACCTCGTCCTCTTGTGCAAGAATTTACTGTCTCACAGTCAATATTATAAAACAATTTTTGAGAGGATCAAAAAAAAAAAACAAAGAAAGATGCCAAGAGGACAGAAACTAGGTGACTCAGGTGTTTTTCCTGAACGGTTAAGATCTCCCGCATCGATATACACTCGGTACATCATATATTACATATGATATTATACACTTAACCATTACATTTATGCAAACAGTGCAACAGTGCTGTAACCTCTCAGAAAAGAGAAGCCTGTGCGATCACTATGCGTCCACTCCACATGGACAAAAGTATTGGGACACCTGGCTATTACACCAGCAAGAACTTTTATGACATCCCATCCTAAATACACAGGAATCAACATGGATTTGGTTCCCCCTTTGCAGCTATAATAGCTGCCACTCTTCTGGGAAGGCTTTCCACAAGAGTTTGGAGTTTATCTGCGGGAATCTTTGCCCATTCATACAGAAGAGCATTTGTGAGGTCGGGCACTAATATTGGACGTGAAGACCTGGCTCGCATTCTGTGTTCCAGTTCATTCCAAAAGTGTAAGATGGGATTGAGATGAGGGCTCTGTGTCGGCTGTTCAAGTTCTTCTACACCAAACTCACCCAACCATGTCTTTATGGATCTTGCTTTGTGCACTGGGATGCATTCATCATAGAACAGAAAAGGGCCTTTCCCAAACTGTCCCCAAGGTAGAAGCATAGAATTGTCCAAAATTCAAGGGGCAAAATCATAGTCCAACCGCTGATGTTGTCCTGGCATATGCCAATCCCAGACTCATCCACCAGACTGCCAGACAGAGGTGCATGATTCGTCACTCCACAGAACATGTTTCCACTGCTCCAGAATCCAGTGCTGGCGTGGTTTACAGGACTCCATCCAACATTTGGCGTCATACTTAGGGTGATATGAGGTTACATGCAGCTGCTGGGCCATGGAAGCTGGTTCCATGAACCTCCCAGCCCACAGTTTTTGTGCTGGAGTTAATGCCAGAGGAATTTTGGGACTGCAGTTACTGGGTCAATAGAGCGTTGGCGACTTTTAGACACTATGTGCCTTAGCATTTGGTGACCCATCTCTGTTATTTTGTATGTTGTTCCTAAACGCATACACTTCACAATAATACCACTTACAGTTGCCTGTGTAATATCTAGCAAGGAAGAAATTTCATGAAATGAAAGTAATTGCAAAGGTGGCATCCTATGACAGCACCACGCTTCAGTTCACTGAGCTCTTCAGAATGACCCATTCTCTCACAGATCTTCGTAAACCTGACAGCATGGCCTGATGCTTGATGTTATACACTTGTGGCAATGGGTCTGAACGAAACACCCGAACTCAATCATTGAGAAGTGTGTGCCAGTACTTTTGTCCATATTGTGTAGGTATGTTTACAGAAGAAAGTGACCATGTTCACTGATACCGGGATAAATGTGTTTCATTAGAAACTTGTTCAGTCCAAATCTCAGCCAGACCCATGTTTGAGGAAGCATGCACTAGGATGCTGTTTCTGTGAGAAGAATGTGAGGTACTCACTCACACAAGCCTTTAACACGCATTTCTGGGAAGCCCTTCATAACCTATAACCTATATGTAACGAACAACCTGTAGCATAATCATAATGAATAAATGTTAAGCACAAAGTAAATTTCAGACCTTTATGAGTAGTAATCCCATTTAATAATGAGTCACATTTAAGCATGATCAATATAAATCCAGAAATAATAAGTGATTAGTCTCAGATCATTTATATAAAATGTAACATTCCACACCACCAAAATAGCTATTAATGAAAGCATGGATTGATGGCTTTCACCTCTCACAATCCTCTACACTCTGAAGGGCAGAGACACCTTTTTTCCAGCCACGCTCTTAATCACCGGTGTATGTGAGTGTGGCATACCCCACTGTGGTATATCCTAGTATGGCATATCCTGAAGTATAGTAAACTGTAGTAACACCATGGTATATTCAACCAGGTGAGATTTTACATTAAGTACATGTATATGATTATGATAAGAGCACATGTGCAAATTATATTAATTCTGGTGTAAGGTGTGATCCATGGAGGCTGGACTTGTTGGTCTGCCTGGAGTTCCTGCTCCCAAGGTCAGAGGTCGAGATCTCGGACATGCAGCAATCCACATCCAAATATGGGAGGTAAGGCCTGCAATGGCCTGCCAGTGGAGTACACAGCTTGCGAGGATGAGGACCTTGAACACCTGCGGTAAGAACGGCTGCTCAATCGCAAATATCGAGAGCATTTATCCACTGTTGAATACTTAGCAGTGATCTAACAAGTGTTTCTTATAAAAATCCATGTCTGTGCTGAAATGAAGTAACACAACCTTCCTAAAAATGAAACCCATTGTGCGTGTGGAAGAGCGTTTAAAATATGCAAGTCTGGCCATTATGTATATTTTGTTGTGCGTTTTTTTTATAGTACAATGGAACCTCATTGTTTCGATTCATCTCTTTCACCAACAAAGTCTTGTAAGAATCCACCTCATTTAAGAAATGGATTTGTGCTGGTAAGAATAACTTTATCTATATCAGCTTCTATATGATCTTGAACATTTTCAAAATATTGCTTCAAGCTACATCTGTTTTTTGACCACTAAGCAAAGTCCTTGTTCCCATTTATTTATGCATTTTTTTAGCTTGTGGATTAGTGTCATTCTGACCACAAACATATGCTCATTGTGGACATGCGCCACAGTGTGGGAGTACAGGAAATTCCAGATGTGTTGCAGACCTAAGGGCATAGATCAAAGCATGTTTGTTTTCAAATGCAGGCCCCAAACAACGTCTATCCAGTTGGAAGTAAGATTGTGTACGCCTGCATTGAGGGATACCATCTTATTGGGGATGCAGTGGCAGAATGCAGCAAGGACCTGATGTGGATCCGCTCAAAGCAGGAATGCAAGCGTAAGTAGTATGCAAATCTGTTCGAATGCAATATAAACACACAAACAAAACCACATTTAATTCACTCAAATCTCAGTGGTTACTGAGGTATCTATTCAGTTAAATCTGTGATCTTTATGAATATAAAGCTTTATTATGTATCACGCTGTGCTTTGAAAATGTCAGAAAAATGTTTTGAGTGTTGAGAATTGTTGGCCTGGTTTTGAGGTTGAAGCAGTGTTATTATATTTAAAAAATATGTTCCGTTCATCAAGTGATATCATATCCCTAGGCACTGTATGTGAACCACCACAGCTTATTCATGACGTGACAGGCGACCCCTGGAAACTGACCTATGAGATCGGAGAGGCGATAACCCTGTCCTGCCCCCCGGATAAACAGCTGGAGGGCAACCCGGAGATCCTGTGTGATTCTAGTCTGAACTGGTCACCGCAAGAAACAGCACGGTGTAGCACATGTATGGCACAGCTACTATGCCCAGCTATCTAAGAAAAACACATGGAAAGTAGTGAAACACAAGGATAGAATTGCTGTTCCTATTTTACTGCATTCAGCTGCTTTGGTAATATAATACATTTATTTAACCAATCATCTTCTAGATGTGTCCTGTAAGGTTAACAGAACCTTATTAATGATCTAGTCACTGATATTACAAAAGCAACAGTTTTTACTCACTTATTATTTGTTATTATTATAGGATATTATTTGTATTACAAATACAGTCCAGCACAAGTGAAGAAGAAATTTGGTGAAAAAAAAATCTAATTCAGAGGTGTATCCTATCAGCATGTGGTGTTGTATAATACACAATGTTCACTTTACACGCATGCATTTACAGAATAACTAATACATATATATTTTCTCTTCCAGTACTTACAGAAGCCGTACGGACAGTTGTGCAGTGTGAGCCTTGGGAGAAGCTGGCAAAAGACAAATGTGTCTGTAAAATGCCTTATGAGTGCAAGTGAGCTTCATTCCACCTTGTCATCTATGTATTAGTTCTTGGAAAAAAATAATTGTACAGAGTGTCCAATGAGACCAGCAGGTGGTGTAATGGTGGTTCAAGAAACGGTGTGGCAGCCTAAATTCTGAAAGTTCAGGCATCTGATGGTGGCAGTAACCTGAGTGAGCCCTGGAGGAGGAGAATGGTCCATTTTTGAATATAAATTAATGTTTCTAGGTCCTCTTTGGAGGTGTGCACATGGAACCAGCGAGGATTGGCGGACCGGCTGACCGTTTGTAAGATGCAGGCGCTAAAGTGTCTGGGTCGGGAGTACGCCCTGGCGGAGGACAGCGCCTGCACGCGGGCCGCCCCTGAGGCGGCATCCTGTCCTGACTGCCAGATGTGGGAGAGATGCAACGGTACATAACACAGCAGCGTCAACCCAGGGCCTGGGATGTGTGACAGACTTTGAAATGTGGTGACATGTTTCTGTCTCCTCTAATTACCAAGTAGAATAAATCAATTCAGTGAAAGGACCAAGTCTACCTAACCATATATGACAGTGGTTGAATATAGCAGCCGACACTGAAGATGCTAACGTGCTAATGCTAAAATCCTCTGTTCTCGATGGAATTTAATATTTAAATGGGCATTCTTGGGACATTGGGTGAGAGTGGAAGTGTCATGCTTGGTGGTGGGACTTAAGGTCAGTGTTTGAATAGCTCAGCTGCTGGCCTGTAATTTACGTGACCCTTTAAACAATGTTTTCATTTCTGTCCCCTCCCCCCGTCCCCCTCCAAGAGCACACCAATCTGTGCGTGTGCCGGGAAGCTGGGAGCTGCTCGGAGACAGGGTCCCTCATATGTGCCAGGACTGGGGAGGGAGCTCCTGCCGTGACGATGACAGAATGCGAGGCGGCGCTGAGGAGGTGCAGGAAGGAGACGCTCATTGTAGTGAGCCTGCAGAAATGTGACTCTTGAGGGCTCTTCAGAAATAAGCCAAACTTACTTTCATAAATAAAGATACTTCATTATGTTTCAAAATTCTGATTTATAAACATGTACCTGGCTTTGTGATAGCACGAGCAATTAAATGAGAATATGCATATAAAATAAAGTAGAAAATGCCATTCTCGTGTTTCGTGTCAATGGACATGCCCAGGCAAGGTTGAAAAGGCTTTGCTACCTATCGCCCTCAGCCACACATCAGGCTGAGATACAGTCACAGCATGAGTGCTTAGTGTCATGGGGCCCTTATTGGTCTGAGCCCCCACCAGAACCAGGACAAATAACATTCCTCAAAGCGCCTCACTGTCAGGATAATATGCCGTGCCCGTGTGCACCCTGCAGATTGCTGTTTGCCCGTTAAACACTGACCAGGAGCCAGCATCTAGTGGCACCGACACCTGAGTTAAGATGATAGGGCTGTTTAAGTGAACTTTGTGTTTATCTTTGAATATATGAGCGAGAGTCAGCTTTAAACAGGAACAGAGATAATAAAAAAATGCACGTATGCAAGTCTGGTAAAATTTCAGCACATAAGGCTAAGAGGAAAAAGCTGTATAATAAAAGAAATTTTATAGTTACTACAGTCCTGCTACCATGATCCATCCATCCCTTAGAAAGGTTAATCGCAGTCAGGTTCATAATGGTGATGCAATAATTCATCCATTTTCTAACCCTCTGATTCTGGTCAGAGCTAATGGGGTAAAACAATAATCCATCCATGTTTTATCTGCTCATCCTGCTTAATACTATTATTTACTTTGAGGAATCAGAGCTGTTGAGAACAGTATCTATTACATGTATTACATGTGCTTTGTACTTCCCATTAAATTATCAGTTAATCCTGCTACCAACATATTGATACGCGCTTATATTATGAACAGCATTTTGCAGGGATTTTGCAGTGCTGTGTCAAATAAGAAGCTCAAAATATCTCACATAAGGAGAGACAGTGACCTCATGTGGCCAATTTTCCTCACTGCAACAAATTCACAGGCAAGAATATCACGTGTCAAGGAATATGGATCCAGAACAATGCAAGGGTAATACCTAATTAGGTCGTAAAAGTTATTAATAATTAAAGATTCTAATCATGAAGAGTTATGATAACCTCTGCAAAATCCCTTTAATATCTCAACAAATATATATTCCCAACGGAATAGGCTAGTGGCTATAATTGTGATCAGTTTCATAGAAGTATGTTTTTCTATGTTTTAAAATAATGTTTTTTGTAATAATTAAAACTAAAAACGTATTAATGCTATTCATTCACTTTCCTAAACCTTTTTTCCGGTGAGGGCTTGCAGTGACAATGGAGTCTATGCCTAAAAATGCAAGGTGTTGGCTATCCGTATATAAAATTATTATTTTACCGTTGTTGTTCTTGTATTAACTGTTTCTCTGTGAAGATACATTAACACTCCCTCACTGGAATGAGTATGAAAGTTCCCAAATAATTGTCAGAGAATTGTTTATTTTTCCTGAATAATTGTGTGGATACTGCACGGTTAAGCATCAGTCTTGCACGCCAGAATTAGTTACCCATGGTGCAGATATTGTGTGAGATGATAAAATTAGTTATAGCAGAAAAAAACATGTTTGATTGCAAGAATCTGACAAGGGCTGAGAAATTAAACATGCAGCCACTCTGGGGCAAACGTCGGCGGGGGGGGGGGGGGGGGGGGGGGGGGGGGGGGGGGGGGGGGGG